>JARJEB010006670.1:0-10129 GCA_030264535.1 Liometoxenus newtonarum
GCTATAACAGATCATAAAATAATTGTTTTCCTTCCTTTACCTATAGTTTTCCTTTTCCTAATACCGTTTTCGGACTACTACACTCATAGCATATTCGGACAAGTGCACTCAATGCGCACTCGCATGCACTGAAAATTTTGAGCGAGTCCGGACTATACTTTGAGTGCACACTTTTACAGTGTCGAGTGTTCGGACTATCAACAGAATTACACTCAGTGCGCACTTAGTGCAGTTTTTTTGCACTGACTATGGGGATCAGTCAGTGCAGTCCAGTGCAATTATCATTTTTGGACTATTTTGAAAAAACTTGCACTGATCGAGTTTTATAGCGCAAAACTAGAAACGTGGGTTGCATGCACTGGGTGTACACTGGATGCAATAGTCCGAAAACGCTATAACAGATTATAAAATAATTGTTTTCCTTCCTTTACCTATAGTTTTCCTTTTCCTAATAGCGTTTTCGGACTACTACACTCATAGCATATTCGGACAAATGCACTAGGTGCGCACTCACATGCACTGAAACTTTTGAGCGAGTTCGGACTATACTTTGAGTGCACTATGCACACTTTTACAGTGTCGAGTGTTCGGATTATCAACAGAATTGCACTCAGTGTAGTTTTTTTTTGCACTGACTATGGGGGTCAGTATAGTCCAGTGCAATTATCATTTTCGGACTATTTTGAAAAAACTTGCACTGATCGAGTTTTATAGAGCAAAACTAGAAATGTGGGTTGCATGCACTGGGTGTACACTGAGTGCAGTAGTCCGAAAACGCTATCAGTGTGCAGCCAGTGCATGCAAGCCACTTTTCTAGTTTTGCTCTACTCCGAAAATGATCATTGTGCTGAACTGCACAGTCCAAATAAACTCCACTGAGTGCAATTCTGTTGATAGTTCGAACACTCGTCACTGCACTGAAAGTATAGCCCGTACACGTTCAAAATTTTCAGTGCATATGAGTGCGCACTGAGTGCCTGAGGCGTATCCAGGACTGAGCCATGGGGGGGCACCCCCCGTCTTTACTAGTTTTGCAAAAAATTGTTATTTTTAAAGTTTGTGTTTGTAATGTATACATATTTGAAAGAGAGAATGGGGGGGGGGGTGTTCTAACCCCCATATCCCCACGCCCTGAATATGCCGCTGCTGGTTGCAGTAGTCCGAAAATGCTATAAGAGACAATTTTTCCTTTCTTTTCTTCTTGACTTAAAAAGTCTTGATTTAATCAATAAATAGTTTTATGTAACTTTTGTTTGCATTTGCATATTTGTATATCTATATAATTTTATTTTTGTTTGTTTATTTATTGTGTATATGTATAATAATACCTCTTATAGAATTGGCACTTTTCTTATCCTCTTTATCGTCGAGAAGATTAGTCGTGATGGTATGTGTATGATGATGCGAATGCGTGTGGATGGTGGAGTGCGTGTGGTGAGCAAGCTGCGGCGGTGGCGACGTCGAGTCGACCGAATTGACGTCGCCGCCGGTTGCACCACCACCGGCGACAACTGCCGCCGCAGCGGCAGCGGCCCCCCAATTATCCCCGGCACTGAACAGCTCTTGAAAATTGTCCATTGTCCAAAAACACCACAACTAATGGCAACGTTCGTTCGCGGACCCCCTTTTTTCGGGCTATTTTTCGCATGGCAGCGCCGCCAAACGATTCACAAAACCAAATTTTCTTCTATTTTCTTGTTGTTTATGTCTTCTTGTTCTTGATGTTTTTGTTTTATAATCAATTATGTTGTTCGACACTAACGTAATAATAAGACACAATGTTTACACTTTATTGCACTTTTTGTTGTAATTTTAAATTTAAATACGAAGTAAATGTATCGAAAACGTATCGTTGGACGGCTTTTTGTTCACTTCTAGTCTTATAATTTTCTTGAGTTACAGTTCCTTTAGTTAAATTAGTTTCTATTCCAAGAAAATATTCCTAAAGATGATAATTATAATAATTAAAAAATGTACTTAACGATTATCCCAAATTAAAAATTGACACCGAGACGCCGTCCCGACCCAAAAATACATTCAAATCTACTAAGAAAATATAATATATGTACTTAAATGAATGATTGAAAAAATGTTAATTATCGATTGAAATAAAAACAAAAATGTTAAGTGTATTCACAGAGACAGTGTCCGGACACGAAACGCCGAAACGAGATAAGACGGCGAATTGTTAATTTGTCAGAAATGGGAGGAAATTTCACGCTCAACAAAGTTCAACAACCGGCGACAATAATTTCGTTTTTTTGTTGTTGTATGAAATGTATGTACTCGTATGAGCATATGTTGGTTCGTATACTAGTTGGTCCGATATATTCATTCTGAAACTTTACGAGAAGAAGAAGAGTTCAAAATTGCGGGCAAAATCAACTCTCAAAACCAATAAATTCCAAAGATCAATTTCTTAAAAATATTCCTTTTCAATCATATTTAATAAAAAAATCTTACTTAACACATTAAAAGTTTAGTCAGAATTATGGTCTACCGAAACAAAATTATGAAATTTTTCTGAATGTATGAATATTTTTCGGTGGGAAATTCAAAAATATTATACAGTGTGGTCAGAAACCTCGTGGCCCTTATTATAAACTGTAAGTTGTATAGGAACGCGTGTGTGGTGTGCTTGTTGGGTCGTATGTATCGAGCGGCTCGTGTTTAGGAGGCGCGGTTGAAAGCCATTGAACTCGAGGTTGTTCACCGCCAAATATGGTCGAGCTGTTGAGAGAGGCAGCAGCAGAGAGTCACAGAGTGCCTGCCGATCGTTACCCATTTGCTCCGATAAACGAACCGATGTGATTTAACACTATTCCACTTACAATATGAATAAATATTATTAATTACTTACTAACAATTATCAAATTTATTTAATGACACAAACAAACTTATTCAAATTTTGGCATGCACCGTTTGAGGGCCACTGACATCAAATCACAATAGTAGAAAAGAAATGATCAGAAAAGAACACTCAAATGTAATTACAAATTATTTGACTGCGAAGAATTTCGTAATTTAATTAATTTAAAACTCAAAAAAAAAGAATCCTTACGATTTTGAACGATAAACTTATCTATATCTGCGCATAATAAATACGTTTATACCGAGCTGCAAACACCGAGAGTCGCTATTTTTAAACAAAGTGAATGACCGATTATGCTTAAAAGCGATAAAGAGACAATAACACTCGTTTCACTTATCTGTGAAAATTTGTCGGCATAACATAAACTTAACGAACTTTACTCGACTTGTTACCCAGGAAGAGAAGCTTGGATCCTGAATTTGTCACGTTTTAGTAATTGATTAAAATTTCGAGAAATTGAAATATTCTCAGTATCAACGAATGTAAAAATGTTATTACTTATTACGCTGACTGATTGTTGCTGTTGTAATGTTGTGTAATTTAGTTTCTCTTTACGGAAGTACTATTAGTTATGTTATTATCTAAACGAACAAAAAAAAATGTATTGGATTTCTAATATTAATAACAAAACAAAAAACAAAATAAAATTATAAATAAGTAGGTATTTTGGCCACTTAAATTGTCGAATTTAAAACTTTTTTTGTTGCCTTGTATTGGAAATCTTGAATTTTATAAATAAATTCGACACTTTTATATAACTTTTTGATAATCCATTTATCCACTTATCAGGTTTTTGAGGCACAAAGAGAACACTTTCAAAAATTTATTGGTCACAATGTAAATTTACATAATAAAGCACGACTGACTGTATATTAGAAAAATATTTCGAATTATCTAAAGATCTGAACACGTGAAGTGATTTAAAAGAAAAACTCGATGCACGTGTATTGTCCCTCCAATACATGAAACAACACTGATTGACTTCCTGGTTAATATCGTATTATAACTACAACGCACAGATGGTACATTCATCGACGTAACATCGCACCAACACCAGCCGGACGCGTCGCGACGCAACGACGACGTGGTTCCTTCGATAAGGCAACTAAGGACACTTAAATTCGCGTACGTATTGAGTGGACAATGTGGACACATGCGTGACGATAATTTTTCGAACATAGCTCTTATTTCTTGAATATACCGAACCGGTAGTAGTAAGTAAACTACCACGCTCCTTCAAATAAATCCACACGCCACGCGCGTATCCATACGACAAGAAAACCGCCACACGGTCGTCCGCAGCGGCAAATCGTCCACGATCTCTCTTTCTCTCTCTCTCTCTCTCTCTGTGTGTGTGTGTGTGTCCTGCAGTGTCTGCATGTGTAAGAATGAGTGTGCGCACTCTTGTATTTACTAAAAGGCAATATTTATCACTGTATTGGTTGCTAGTTTATAGTGTTGTGTCATCACCATCAACGAAACGTCCATCTCTTTCTCGATAATTTTCCACGTGCATTTGAGTTGTTGCAACGTACATCGGGAATATGTTCGTTTTTAGAGTCCTCCATTCCCCACTCTTATTGGGGGGAAGTTCAATGACCCCCCCGTTTCACTCATACACGCATAAAATTGTTGTACACACGTTGACAGGAGAGAGAGAGAGAGAGAGATAAATAAAAGTATGGTTTTACTATACTTTTACATTACAGTATGCACCGTACAAACCTATGCAAAATTTTTGGGAAGCTTGCGACAAAAGACAAAGTTCATTTGGTATTTATATACTTCTGTAAAAAGGGCATCTAAATTTCTTAAGCAGATTATGTGGTATCATCAGGAATTTTGAAAATGTGATCAAATTAGAATACACAGGCGACCAAACCAAAACAGATTGCGAGATGAACGTATGCAGCAGGTGTGCGTGGGACAAGTGACAAGTTGTTGTGTTGTCACACAAAATTTTCACTTTGTATCGGTTTTTTTCTCTAACTAGGGAAAATCAAAAGGAGTAGGTCAAGCTAGAAAAATTTAGAGAAGGCTAAAAGGCTACCCGACCAGCATCTGCATCCGATTTTCCTATTTCCTGCTTGTGCTCTTCAACAACTTAAAAAATCTGCATGCATTATTAGCAAAACTGCAGACTGCAGTAGTCATAAACAATAAAACTAAATGCAAATAAATAATGAATAATGAGTAAATAGCAAGCAATTCTGTGTGGAGTTCGAGTTGTTTAGTGGATGTTTGTATGTTAGTTAGTTAGTTGAGGTGAGCGTGTGATTCGCGTGCATCGAAATTTGGTGTAACCGACCGCGACCAGCAGGGAAGCATCAGTGAGCGAGCGAGCGAGCGAACGGTTGTGGACGACGCGACCGGTCGAAGGCTGCCGATCTCCCCATATGTTCGGTAAGTGGGTCACTGAGACCGAGTCGTAAGTTAGGTCATTGCACTGGTGGTGTGGTGAGTCCGCTAGTTGGGTGCCACTGCCACTCGTTGGCACTACGCTATGAACACTGTACGAGTACGAGTTTAGTTCTCGACTTCTCGCTTGCGCTTCGCATGCATGCGTAGCTGCGAGTGGATATTCGCGTACTACTACGACTTTGAGCGCTGCAGGTTTTCACTGTAAAAATACTTGCTTTGTGTGTGACTTGCATATATGTATTATGTCTTTATGCATAGATACTATGTAATATTCAGAATTCTATTATGAAATCCTTACGAATAAAATTTGCCTAAACTATTAATAATTTTATAATATAGATAAAAACTTTGACAAAGTTCAAAACGTCGCGGAGGACGTAATCAAAAGTAAAATGCATATAATTGACGAAAAATTCCAGAAACCACAAAGCTATAAAACTTTTTGAAAAAAAAAACATAGAAATATTCCCAACAGTATCCGACAACTGAAACTTGAAATTCCTTCGAAACTGGAAGTCACGACACGATTGCATTGACTTCGCGGTTATTTTTGTTTCCTTAGAAAAATATTTCTTTTTCTTTCGAGTTATATACCTACAGAACATTTCAATATTGATTTATAAAAGTGCATTAATTACTATTTCTTTTATTGACATGATGCATGTTCATCAAAAACAATTAATTCTGGGTGTTCTAAAAAATAAATAAATTTGAACTTTTATAAAATCATAAAATTTTCCTACAACAACAACTATAGGAAAAAGTTTGCAAAAGTTCAAATAAAAAACTTTTGCTTGCAAGTTCTATTAAGCCGGTCTAACAATAAAGATAAACGCGAGATAAAAATATAATGGCTGTGTAAATATGTAAATGGTTCATTCATTCAAGTGTTGTTGCAATTTTTATTGTTTGTGCTTTTTTTTTATAGAATATTACTAAATTTATTGTTTTTCTAGTTGAAAAGTTTCCTTCATCTGACGACTTTTCCATATTTATTTGCGCCTATTTCAAAACTCCTTATCAATCTGCTAAGGATTTGAATAAAACCTCTCTGCGGAAAGGCACTATGCGAATAAAAATAACATGTTGCTTAAAAAGAAAGTTGTTTGTCACAATGCTCATATACAAATACCGCGATACTACAACTACATCGAAAATTGACAAAAGAAACAGCCAGAAAAAGACAAAAACAAAGTTTCGTTGCTTTTATATTATATTTATTTATATTTCATATTTGTAGTCAACTCATCAAAAGTCAACGTTCGTAATTGTAAATTTAACATTGCCTCGTAATCGTCTGTGGTTGTTGTTGTTTATTATTTATTATGTTGTTTGTTGGTTGTTATAAAATTGTGTTGATGTTGTGTTGATCTTTTTAATTGCAGTCTTGTAAATATTACGAAATTCGCTACTCGACAATCGAAAATCACTTAATTTAATCGGACCATTAAACATTGGCGCTGTTTTTACGTTTATTTTTATATTATATTTTTTTTCATCATTATTAATGTTATAAATAATATAAATTGTTGTTAAAATTACTAGAGAAAATTCAAGTCTGAAAAATAAATTGAAAGGCGCGAATCAGAATATTGTTTTTAGAATTTGTTGATTGGTAAAATATTTGCAATTTTGTAATTTTTAATGATGCCTTCGAGGTATATATCCATTGCATACCTACTAAAACGCGAAATTGGAAATAGCAATCACTACTATACGATTACAATCGAATATATCGTTGCAAATGTGCCGAAAATTAAATCAGCAAACTGAATGTGAATACTTTTTAAAAGCCAAAGGCTAATATTGTGTGAAATAGTGAAATATACACGTTAACCACCTTCGAGTACCACACAATCAAAATATCCGCAGAGACGCAGATAATTTATTCCTGCGGTATCTATGCTGTTAGCTAATCAACCATTTTAAGTATACAGATACCAACAAAACAATCTACTAGCACTAGCACTAGCAAACTGAGAGAATAGCTATCAATGATACAAAAAAAATTCAAGATTTTTCGATTATTTTTTAGATTTTATATGCTAAAATTACAAGAAGTATTTAAAAATACAAAAAAATTAAATTAAGCTTTTACTTTTTTTAGATAATAAAATTTTCTGCACCACTCCCCTCCTCTAAAAAGAATCTCTGGCTATACACCACTTAAAACCAATAAAATGCTGCATCAAATCTCTATCTTTCTACTAATTTACCACTCAATTAAACCTCGATAATAGAGATTTATTTTACATTGTGTAGTTAAGCGCGATGTGTTTGGTTATGTTCGCTTCATCTTAACTTTGATTGACATGATGCAGTGTTAAGTGCTTGACGCATTCATTACGTATGCTGCCTGAAACTAACTCGTGCATTGTATCCATCTATACAAGTTGCATGCCATGCATCGATTTCATATATATGCAGCTTGAATATTCATGTCCACGTGATTCCTATATACATTTGGTGTAATGGCATAGTCAGTAGTGGTGGTAAAAAGTAAAGTCTAGTAAAGAGTAAAGACTTGCCTATCTATCTACTATATGCCTATATAGCTTAGCGCGACCATACGACTTCACTGTTTATAAATAGATGTTTGTAAATAATTTTTGCCGCTCTTATGTAATGGCGATTAGCGATTAGACGGAGCGCAAGTAGGCCACAAGTTGAAAGACATGAACCAAGGACATCGGGGTCCGCGAATGTAACTCGCGCGCGCCGTTCGCTGTTCGTTGGTTCGTTCGTTCTTGCGCTTATGTTCGTCGATGTCGTATGAAACATAAACACGTTCATCGTAAGTTGCATGTAAATGATAAAATGATCATACGACCAGCATATGGTTGATGGTTACATATTCAACTGTATGTATTACAACTGCAATATCGACATTGCCCAAGCCAAAAGTACATCATTTAATAAAGAATAGATAATTGCAAAAACAATGGAAATTTATATAAAAAAAAACAATAGATAATACAATAAAACTGACAATTTTAAAAGTTAAGGTACTAAAATATTCAGCACATAATTTCGTTTGAAAAACAATTAGGAGTTATTGGAAGCTTTTATACTCATAAATTTATGTTTTTACTTTCTGGCCACATACCGTTGGTATGTAGGTATAAGAAAGTAAGGTGATCATGAAAAAAATAGTCTTATTTTTCCATGATTCCTGGAGATCCATTGACCCCAGGTCAAAAATAGAGTAAAAAAATAGAGTAAAGAAAGAGTAAAAATAAGCTTTTTGATCTGAAGTGTGCGCGCGCGTGTGTGTGTGTGTGTGTGTGTGTGTGTGTGTGTGTGTGTGTGTAGAAAATTGCGGGCAAACCAAGCATCGTATCGGACTGAAATTTGGTATTTGGCCAGCTGTCCAGTTGAACCTTGACTAAAAATAAACAAAATCGGCTGGTAAAGAAGACACCTTTACTCGTAGGCCAAAACGTCCAAGTCGCTAAATATTGATTGTAGCATAAAAGTATCTATATAATTTCCGAATTAGTTTTCAATTTCTTGCAAGATTTGCCATTAACATTTCTTCTAGAGCTAATGGTTTGGATTATATATGTTACCATTTCAACAATGCCAAAACAATCACCAGCATAAGAATAGAATTGAACAATGCTGCTTGGGCACCTCTAAATTACTCTGACACTCTGAATTGACAATATAAACTTCAATATTGAAATTGACGTTAACTGTCATCGAAATTAAACAATTCCCACTTTACGATCAGAATTACTTTTAAGATAGACGAGTTCTACGAAATCGTTATGTATATGGCCGGAAAGTTTTGCGCTGCGAATTTAACGCACCGATTTTTTTTTGATGATGGTGCGTACCTAAAAGAAAGTTTAATTTCATAATGATGTACGCCAAGTAGGTATTACATACGACTGCATTTTAAATGAATATCAAAAAATTACGCAACATGTTATGTTATGAGATGCTAATGATTTTAACGATAGTAACGACGGGTAACCGTTGAATTTTTGCGTTAAACAGTTGAACAGTTGAACATACAAATAATATAATGATGTATGATGGTGATTGAAAAGTAACTGATGATGCTAATTCAAAACGGGTAAAAGTGTAATGTATGTAAATGGCTAATAAATTAAGGCTTCAGTCACGATTTTTATTCATATTTTACATACTTAGATAGTTAATTTTCGTTAAATTGATTCTTCTTGAAATCTTTCTTTGTGCTTATAAATTTATTAAAAATTTGAATGGATTAAATTAATATTATATGGTTACCACACAGTTATCCTTTTTCAATAGGTATACTTACATCATGGACAATATTTGTTAATTATTATTTATTTTTTAAAATTACTATAGAAATCAATATATCAACAAAAACAACTAAACTGAAATCGAAAATCAAAAAATGAAAGTGAAATTCTACAAATAAAAATTAATATTAAATATTCTAATAACATAGGAAAAAATTTGGTGCAAATATTGACGCACAGCTTTATTGCAATTTTGTGCGGTATTTTTCCTTTTTAAAAATTTTCTTGAATATTAATACTTATCATTATTGTACCCGTATACCGATAAACTTATTACCATTGTCTTTCACTAGAAATATAAATTAAATTAAATAAAAACTTAATCCGTCAGATTTATTATTTCAATCTCCATTCCATTGCAATGAGAAATAGGTATAAAGAAAATGAGGACATTTTTTTGTCTCTTTGATGACAAAATAAGTCAACAAGTCCGCAAAAAGCTTTGCGAAGGTTTTTTTCATCCCAACATTGTAAAACGTAAATAAACGATATTGCAACAAATGCCAGAAATAAAAATAAAATAAAATAAAATAAAATAAAA
>JARJEB010006671.1:0-19950 GCA_030264535.1 Liometoxenus newtonarum
TTACCGGATACATTCGTTACTTTCACCAGTAACGAATATATTTTTAAGTGAATACCCGGGTACCCGAGTCCTTTCGAGTAACGAATACAAAGTAACGGATACTTAGTTACTTACCCATAACTACAAATTCAATCAAGACTTTTGGAATAAATTTATTTAGATACTATAGAGATATTATATAAGTATTAAATTTTAATATTTTTCAGATATTTCAGATATTTTTTTATATAGTTATATACCTATATATAGTTTATTTTTATAAAATGTTTATAAAATTATTTGTACTTAATTAGCTATTGCTACAATAAAGATATTATTATTATAAGATGCGTTGGAGAAACCGGGCATTAACGTACGGGCGCCCGTACGACTAGACACTTCAGGATTATATTTCTGTTCATCGGTCATGATCATAGTAGCCACGGTGCTGACTAGACGCTGCTTGTTTTTCCGGCCCCACTAATGCCAACTACTTCATTACTCGCTTTAAACATTTAAGTGCATTTCAAAAATAGAAGAAACGGGTAGAAGGAGACGTGGGTAGTCAGTAGAAGACAGTATAATCGGCAATTGTGCAACAACTAGCAGATGTTGTCGTCACATAGGCTACATCGGACAACATACGCTAATATTAGTTTTGACTTTTTTAATTAAAAACATAAAAATTGGCTTTGAAAGTAATAGCTAAGTGCGCGCGCAATGAACGAAGCTCCAGTATCTTGTTTGCCCAACGCTTCGAAAATGTCGAGGGTCAAGAAGGTAATCGAAGAAGCTAGGGATTCTCATAATCCTGAGTTAGATTTGGTCGACAAGAACATAATAAGTTTCGAGGAGATGCCTGGATTGCGTACGTATACAGTTGAATCGTTTATAATTGTTGTTTTTACCAAATTTGGCAATCAAAGAGGTTTCTTGTTTTGACATATTCACTTAACCTCGATTCGTTGTACATGGGCTGGGCATATGTAGCGGGAAATTCAATTTTTTTGTTTGTTTCAGTTAACATGTCTCATGTTACGCGGATTACATTAACTCACAACAAGATTAAAAGTAAGTTTAATGAAACAATTATGAAAAAAAATTAATATTGAATTATATTCTAGGCGTACCACCTTCATTGGCCAACTTAATCAATTTGGAGACCCTAAACCTTGCCAATAATACTATTGAAGAGCTACCCATGTCTTTATCTTCAATGCCAAAGTTACGAATTTTGAATTTATCTCTGAATCGGTTGGATTCACTGCCAAGGGGCTTCGGGGCTTTTCCAGTTCTCGAAGTATTAGATCTAACGTACAATAATTTAAGTGAAAAGACACTGCCAGGCAACTTTTTCATGATGGGTACGAAATTTTACTTTTTAATTTTAAAACATAATTCCAATATATTTTTTTTCATTCCAGAAACTTTGAGAGCTTTATATTTGGGTGACAATGACTTTGAGTACATTCCACCAGATATTAAGAACTTAAAAAACCTGCAAATTGTAATATATTAAATTTTATTGACACAATTTTTTCAACTAACAATAAATAAACATTGCAGTTGGTCTTGAGGGAGAATGACATTATTGAATTACCGAAGGAAATCGGCGAATTAACGCGTCTCAGAGAATTGCATTTGCAAGGTAATCGATTGACCATTCTTCCACCTGAAATTGGCACTTTGGATTACACCAACAAGTCGGCGTTCAAGTTTGAAGGCAATGATTGGGTGACGCCTATAGCTGACCAGCTGAAACTGGGGGTTTCTCATTTGTTGGACTTTTTAAAGAGCGATCCGTACAAAGTGTAAGTCATCGTCTCTTTTCTATAAAGTTGATTAATTTTGTTTTTGTTTTTATAGACTTTACAGTCGCTATTTGGTGCAAAAACCGCAAATTCCACCGCCATGTATTGATAAAGCCAAGAAAGTCAGTCGTATACGTTGAAAATATAATAGTTGCATCAAAAGTGTGGAAGCAGTAACACATAAGTGCCATTAATTAACTAAAGTCTGCTGATATATCTAATAAAAAATAACATATATTTAAGATTAATACAGGAAACAAAATAATATATTAATTCAGTGGTTCCCAAACGGTTTCGTTTCACTGCTTGCTTATCACAATTATTTTCGATGCGATTATAAGCCTATCCTGGGCGAGTTGGTTTGTCATCATTACGGTGCCCGTATACAATCAGGAATAAGAGGACCCGTATACAATCAGGAATAAGAGGATATAGTGCGTTCGGAGCTGTATATAGAAATTCCTCAATTGTGCAGCAAGAATGCCCATCCACCAGTTTTACATGTTAAACATAAAAATACGCGAAAATTCAAATAAAAGAAAGTTGTGTTCTTTTGCAACTGAGATGAGGTACATGAAACAAGAAATAAGTTCAGTTACATTCATAAAAAGAACAGTCGAGCAGAAACATGATAAGAACATAAACTTTTGACAGTTAGCGCCATTGAGCACCAAACTGAATTTGGGCCAGAGGTTACAGCTCATTTAAACTGAGTTTTTCAAAAAGGACACGCGACAAACAGCCACCTGAAGTGAGCTGAGATTCTCTGAGAAAACATGTAAAAAGAACAGAGTAATGTCGTTCATAATCAAAACTTAAACAAAAATTCAACGCGACCTAACTAACCTGCTTCACGGATAGCGAATAGCTGTTTGTCTCGTGTTCTTTTTCCAAACTCACTTAAAATGAACTGCAAACTCTCGCCCAGACTCAGTTTGGTGCTCTCAATGGCGCTAAGTGTCAAAAGTTTGTTCTAATCATGTCTGCTTAACTTTCTTTTTATGGAAGTAACGAGCTTATTTCTTGTTTCAGTTTTATGTGTCTCATCTCGTTTGCAAAATCATTTGAATTTTTGCGTAATTTTTATGTTTAAGTTAATTATATTGGGCGAGAATTTGTAGGAGTCCTGAATGAATGTGTTCGGCAAACAACGTATATTGTAACATGCATAAACTCGCCCAAGTGCAAGTTCGAGGCTAAATAAAATATGCGAAGTTATAGGGCTCCAGGAACATATCGTAGTAGGTGACCATAAATGCCTCAAGGCGCCTAAGACTTTTTAACCGGGAAAGTAGTTCAGTCACGATATTCCATACCGCTGTTGCGCACTGCTTGGAAACCACGGCTTTTAATTCATTTGGGGTATCCTTAATATATTAACCTCGATATTTTCGAATTAGTATTAGAATTCGAACTAACGCACTTGTGCCTTAACTGCCTTTTATACCATTCTAATAATGTTAAAAATAATTTATTTACAATATTTATATACGATGTATAAGCAACCTAATTATGAATTTAATTCAAAATTGTATCTCGTGCTGTAAGACGATCACCCACTGGTAATATCAGAACATTCGCCGTTTCAGTTTTCATTTTATCGAAAGTTTAAGACCCTTGATCCATCGTATGTCGGAAGACAGTATTAAAACATATGAATAGGGTAGCGCACCTATGTCACTTGGGTTTAGTTTAGGAACTTTTAGAGGTTAGCAATTCCCATTGATCGCCGAATAAGTCGAGATACGGTCAGTTAATATTAATAATTTTATTACTTTATTGTTTCTTGTATGTCAAAATAAAACAAACTGAAAACCTAGTATTGCCTAGATTTTAATTTATATCCTGCAGTCAAATTTTAGTCTTTATTTTTAAGAACGTATTGGAGGAGTCGAAGAAGCCCTGCACACGCTCAGTAACTTAAGCACAGAATTATACTAAAAGAAGCGACACTTCGTGTCTTTTACATCGAATAAAAACAGGCCTCGTTTGGCGACCTTCGGCGTGTGAATTTACCTAACAATGAAAATAGGATCATTTCAAATTTCCAGCAAATTCAAACATCCACACAACATGACTGACATGCCGAAGGACAAAAACGAGGCCTGCCGAAAAACGCAGTCTCGCTTCTGTTCATAGGCGTGCGCACGGGGTGTGCACTCACACACCCTAATGGTATGTCTATAGCTCTGTTACATTTTAAGTTTTGTGCACACCCTAATAAAAACTGCGCACACCGATGCTTTGGTTAGTATATATTCTGTGACTTCAGTCAAAACAGAGAAGCCCTAGTTTGCGCAGACAAGTCGGAGTGTGTAGGTGCAGATAGGCTGACTGTGCTACTTCTGGAGTCGTTTGATATTTTTGGTCAAAACCGCACGATTTGGGCTGGACAGCTAAGTCTGAGAAAACTCTGAGCGTGTGAACGCTTATCAAAACATCAATCATTAGCAACGACATACTGTGCAGTTCGTTTCCTCCAATGCATATCCTGCATTTGATTATGACTGCCGATAATTTCTTGGTTTATTTCGATATCAACACCACCAGCCGCAGCAGCGTGAAAATTAGAATTGACAATAACAGAAGTAGTTGCGACCGTTGTATTACTACAATGTTGTGGAGTTCTATGCCCTATTTCATTAGTATCATTGATATTGTCCCTATTCAGTATTGAATTAATAATATTGGAACTACTCGTGTCTCGAACAGTATCCTTGCTATTTAAATTCGTATATTTCGCTGGTAACTTAAACTTGATGTTTTTGATAACTGCGTGTGTTTTGTTATCAAACGACGTTTCATAATGCGATGGCGCATTGAATGGTCCCAATATCCTTTGGCATATGATATTTGATTCGTCTTCCTTGTCCTGTTCTGCGAGAACACTCGCAGGTATGGTTGGCGCCGTTGAAATCCGTGTTGCCGGGCTTCTCGGCATTAGGATTTTCTCGTAAATGTTAACTTCATCTTCTTGTGGTGCTACATAATCTCTGAAACAGTTTTTGTCATTCGATTTAATAAAAAATAGTTTTCAATATAATAGCAATATTAGAGATGATTAATGTCCATACATTTATTCCAATAAGTGTCCGAATAAATGACCCGACATTTTTGGACATTGATCATCAGTCAGTCATTCTTTTAAATAAATGACATTTAGGACACTTAAACGGACATCACTCTATCTTTTTTTATAAAATTTAAAAATTATAGAAACTTTTTCATATTCCAGTGTTAAAACAAACCACAAACTCTTTCATAAGTCATAATATTTTATTTGGAAGGTTAATTTGTAACCGTGCGTGTATTTTGGTCCTAAATCAGAGGTTCGCCCACTACCGGACATTTATAAAAGCGTCGTGTCCACTCAAATGTCCTAATGTCCAAACTGGAAGCTTTCCATCGCTCATCTCTAGAATAGCCAGTAACAAACCTCTGTATATTATAATGATTTTTAAATGATGGCGTTTTAAAAGCTAATTTCAGTGGCACATTGACTTGAAGTCGATTTTCTGCATGGTTTATTTCACAATCTCTTGGTGTTTCCGATGATACTGGATTATTTTCCGCTCTGTCCACTACATGATTAACAGGTGGAGCAGTTATAACTTTAATCGCATTCGGATTGTCAACGCATTTAATAATTTGCGCCTTTTTTCCCGGATGAGTGTTCCTGGCGTGCCGATTCAAATTGTCTTTGCGTCTGAAGGTCGTTCCACAAATACCGCAACGAAATCCTTTGCTCTCGGCATGTATTAACTCATGCCGTACAAGATCCTTATTGTGAACGAAAGATTTATTGCAGGTGGAACATTTATTCGGGCGAGATTTCGAATGTGCACGTCGATGGAGAGTCAGGGCCCATTTCAATTTGAATCTTTTTCCACATTGATCACACATATGTGCCTTATCAGCTAAATACAACAAAATAATGTTTGATAAAATCAGTGATGACAAGCCGGTTTGCACCGGGTGCAATCACGCCATCCAATGGTTGGACCGGACGCACCCAATTGGTGCATAAGGTGCATTTATCATTGCACCAGGTGAATTGCTTCCGATATGCCACTGTAAACTACTCAGAGTAGTTCCGATCTGCTTAAAGTACGTGCGAACTGCTCCGAGTAGTTAGAGTGACATCGAAAGCATAAAATTGATGCAAATGATTACACCCGGTGCATTCAATCATTGCACCCGGTAATTTGGGTGCATAAACGTTTGCACCCTGTGAAAATGCCACCCCTGGATAAAATAGAAATGAATATTTAGATATTACTAACTTACATGTGTGAACACTGAAATGTTTCTTTAAATTTGACGAGTGACTAAATTTAAGCCCGCAGTCAGTACATTCGTAAGGTTTTTCAGTTTTGTGAATCAACGTATGCGTTCGCAGATTTTCCTTAATTTTAAAAGTCTTTCCGCATTCCTGGCAAACAAAGGGTCGTACAGTTGCATGTGTTAATCGATGTCGGTTGAGCTTGCTTCGTTCAAAGAAAGTTTTGCCACAATCTGTACATTTGTACGGTTTTAAATTTTGATGAGCAAGTAAATGCGTTGAATAGTGTGATTTTACAATAAAACCTTTATTGCATGTATCACAGTAAAAAGGTTTCTTACCTGAAACATTAAACAAACCCAATATAAAAGTGATGAATATTAACATTTAAAAATTGGAACGTTAATGTGGACATGTGATATCTATATCTACAGCCAGCTGAAATAATCAATTAATCAATGTAATAAATTACCTCCGCTACAATATACATGATATCTTATTTGAGATTTTGCTGTAAAAACTCTAGTGCAAATGTTGCACATAAATTCTTGATTGGTTGAGTCATAACTAACATGGGTAGGCTTAATTCCATTTGGATTATGTACAACTATCACATTATCAGTTGTGATATCTTTGGGTGAATCTGACGCACTTTTTTCTGCTTTATCATGAGCTTTGTCTTCAATTCCTGTCCTTTTGCTACTTATATTGCTGTTACATGTAGCATTAGACTTCTTTTGGTAAGTTATTACAGCTGTGTGGCAATCAATTTCCCTTTCATTTTCTTGGGTCGGTTGGGCGACTTCATCTAAACACTGTTTGCACGAGTTTTCGTCATTTAAAAGGCATAATCTGCATTTATTGTGGCCACAAGTATCTTGAACTAGGCGGCTTGTGCCATTTGCAAGTGACCCCGAACATTGCGGACAAAATGCTTTGATATCCATACAATTTGGTTAGAATTCCTTTTTGTTTAACTATAATAAAAAAAGGATAAAACTAAAACGAGAAACTAAAACCGAGACTGTGTGTTAAAACGAGAAATAAACCTAGGAGAACGAGACCTTGAACGAGACCGAGAACGAGACTTGAGATTAGTGAGGTTAGAATGTTAGAACGAGGTTGTCGACGGTTGTCGAGGAGAAAACCGAGGTTACGACTCGACCGAGCTCGCAACTCGCTCGCATTCAGGTTAAAAAAATAAAATTAAATTAAAATATATATCCATTAAGAAACCGCTTTCAGTACTAGAATAGCTGTATCATGAACGCAAATTTTAAAAATATCCATTACCTCACTCGATCCACCACTGCTAAAAAGACAGTGCCATCTAGACTTAATTTAAATCCCAATTTCCTTGCCGGTTTCCTATTTAGCCTTGGATGAGTACGTTTGGTTGCATATTGAGTCCACTCAACTTGGAATATTACTCCCGAGATTACTCCACGTCCCTCTAAAGACCAATTCACAATGGGCGCATTCGTAAGACGTAGCTGTTTGCCGACTGCTACGGATTTTTTTTACGAATGCGCGCGCTACATCTCCGCTAGATTCGTAGCTGCTCTGAGCGGTCGGCCATGTTTTCCAGCTACTTTGAAATCCGCTATATCACTGCTACTTTTGTAGCGGTGAGTTAAAAAATTTCCCTAAAAGAAAAATAAGGAAACCGAGAAGGAAACTATAGCACAGAACGAAACTTAAAATCGAAACCAAGTTTGAAACAGAATAACAGAATCGAAAATAAAGAGGTTAGCGTTAAATTAAGAGTGGATACAGGGGTTTCGCACCATTATTTCGTACCCGCTTTCGTAGAAATGTATTCGTAAGTCACCGAACCGCTCAGAACCACTACTATTCCAGCGGCTACGTAGCCGCTACGTCTTAAGGCTGCGTTTCTATATGGCGATTTGCGGGAGCGCTGTGATTGGCTGAAAACTGCCCGATATGAAAGGAATGGACAGTTCGATTTAGATCGGACACTTTTCAGCCAATCACGGCTCTCTCGCAAAATGCAAATCGCGAAATGGAAACTAAACATTACGAATGAGCCCATTGTCACTTTTTCATCACTTTTCCATCCCTAAGCTGAACAGTTTTTCAAGGTCATATTTTCATAATTTTATACCATACGCCATACGGAATGTATTATTCACATATGAGTATTTGTTTCTGGGTGTGTGTGCGTTGCTTCTTGTACCCCAAGCACTAAATATTTCTTATTAAAGTCCCGTCCAATTTGATAACCTTGAAAAACTGTTCAGCTTCAGGGAAAGAAAAGTGATCAAAGTAGCCGAAAGGTAACTAAACTACATATCTACAAAATGAACGTAGCCCTTGAATGGCCTTGAAGTTGAGACCTCGGTTGAGACCAAATGAGATTGATAAATCATAACCAAAGTTTTTAAATGCAAATTGAAATTGTTCCAGTCAGAATTCAAGCCAAGATTCTAGCAAGCCAAATTTAAGCAGAAAAGGAACACTAAAAGGCCTATCTCTCTAAATTCGAAAATACACTTAAAAACAAAAATGTTCGGCACTCTTAGTTTATGTAGACTCGGTAAATATGTTCTCACAAGAAGTTATAACAGCCGCAAAATCAATAGCATTTGCTTCCTACGTGCGTTGCCCGTAACAACCAAATTATTAAATCAAAGATTTATTGCTCAACCAACAAGAAATCCAACAACTTCTTGGAGTTATTCAATAGATTCCAAAGAAAATGCCCCACTGGATGCTTTAACGTTTGAAAATATATGTGAAGAGACATTGGATGGTCTGACTGAATACTTTGAAGAGTTAGTTGAATTAGATGGCTCAATAAAAGAAGCTGATATTACTTACAGCGTAAGTTAAATCCCAAAAACAAAACATAAAGGGTGGCTGCTTTATTAAATAATTTTTAGAGTGGAGTTTTGACAGTTACATTCGGTAATTCAGGCACGTATGTTATTAACAAACAATCTCCAAATAAGCAGATTTGGTTGAGTTCACCAACATCAGGACCAAAGCGATACGATTTTGATGTTAAAGGGCAGTACTGGGTGTACAAGCATACAGGAGAAACTTTACACCAATTACTGCAGGCGGAAATTCCTAACATTTTTAAAATTAAAAATATAGATTTCTCTAGGTGTTGTTATAGCAAGTTGTAGTGCACTGATTTTATTTTTAATATAATTTTGTGTTTGTTTGCTTCTTATTTATTGAAATTTCATAATGGAGGTTATGGAGGATGGTAATTTAATGGACAAAGTTCTAATTTTAATCCAACGTGACATGGAATATTACACAGTAAGTAAATTAGTTGTTATCTCTGAATAAGACTGTTTAGTATAATTTTCTGTTTTAGCGAAAGCATTGTCTCAATATACGGGGTGTTAGGACATACATGAGAACATAACCAATTTACATGGTATATCATGTTTTGCATATTCCTACTTGCCGATTTGCTTGGAAGGAAATAACATTGATGTCATTGTCAAGGTTTGTGGTTGACCTGCAAAATTATTCTCTTTATTTGATGTCATTCCAAGTAAATGTCATTATGCCCACCACTCCCACTCTAAAAGCCACCACAGCCTTTTTCCTGCATTTTAAATCAAAAATACAAGATGGCTTGGGAACTGTCTTGCTCGTTTTACTATTCCATTTGATAGTGCCCACCAAACCCCCAGTATGTAAACAGCTGTTTTGGAATGGTCTATTGCACTAGTGCATTCAGTACGTGCTGAACAAGTGCAGCCAGTTGCGCGTGTTCGTCTTATTTCAGTTTTGTTTTTAAAATGTTTTTTGTGTTTGTTTGCTTCTTATTTATTCAAGTTTCAAAATGGAGGTTATGGAAGATAATAGACACGAAATATACCGGGTGTCCTTTTTTAACCGATACATTAAAAGTTTTTCAACTTCCATAGTAGATAGAGACCTGAAAATTTCAGAATCTAGGTTTAGTAGCAGGGTCTATTTAAATAAAATATTTTCACCTTGATTGCACTTCCGGTTATACTGGAAGTTGATGATACCCCACTCGATATGCTTCCACCCGGTAGATTTTGATTTGTATTTATATTTCAAAAATCGCAAATGCAAGCATTTACAAAACAAACCATATTTTAATAACTTATGAAAACTGAATAATACAATATTTTTGATCAATTAATAGAGAGCCAGGGATGAAGATAAGCTTTGTCGGATGGTAGTAGATTTGTTAGTTTACTCATAAAGTCACTTGATAACTGACCATTCAGAAACTCGCAAAACTCATTTTTTTTCAAATTGTATTATTCAGTTTTCATAAATTATTAAAATATGGTTTGTTTTATAAATGCTTTCACTTGCGATTTTTCAAATATAAATACAAATAAATAAAAATCTATGGAGTGGCAGTATATCGAGTGGGGTATCATTATTGAGCACTTTGGAAGCCCTTTCAGAAAAGGTAAAAATATTTTACTTAAATAGACCTAGGTTCTGAAATTTTCAGATCTCTGTCTACTATGGAAGTTGAAAAACTTTTAATGTATCTGTTAAAATGGACACCCGGTATATGAGTGTATATATTTTTGCACCGTCTCTTGAGACTGTGCAGCAGTGCAGTGCAAGTTCAGAGCTGCTTCAGAGCCAGTGGACATTTTTCTAGTGTTATGCACTTGTCAATGCTATTGCAAACACTGAGTGCAGTAAGTCGAATACACTGTAATTAGATTTTCCATGCAATAATGGGAGCAGGACTTTGCAGAAACGTGATATGTTGACATGTGTGGCCTAACGCCCGGTATATTCTGGCTCATTCAGAAGAAGCCTTTTATTGAAAAAAAAAACTTATTGTGTAACCCAGAATTTAATTATTTAGATTCGAATATTTGCAAAAGGAAAGAAATCAAATTATTCAAGTTCCACAATAAGTTCTCATATTGGACCTTTACTGGTGCCTGATAAATTATTGTTATATATTTTTAAGAACAAACAAACTGTACTTCAAGAAAACGTTTGTCCTGGCGTAGTTGGGGGGAAATTGGACTTTCCACGTTCTGCTTCGTTTGCTGCTGTGAAATTGGTACTTTGGTGGGAAGAAGAATTTGTGGCAGCATATAAAAAAGAATCTGGTTTCTTACAAGAAGAGAAGCCGGATGTGCAACCTTCTTCCGCGGGTAGTAATATCGGCATTGTGAAAACATCGGATCCAGCCAAATTTGTTGCAGCAATAACTAAAACCTCTGATCAATTGTTGGAACATTTGCATGTTCTAACGCAAGAAGCGCTGGATCACGCTGATCTAACAGTCCTAACGGGTACGATTGGTGCTGCCGCTTTGATTAAAAATTGCCTCTGGTGTTATATACAGCGTACTAATGAACGAAAACAAAATTGCATTGAGGAATTGCAAAAGTACCACAAAAAGTATCAGGAAATGGGCGAAGCGTTGGCGGAAAGATTGCTTGATCTGCATTGCCGATTACTGTCCTTGTACATTCTGCAAGATTCCGAAAGCTTGGATTGGGAGTGTGACAAAGCTTTTTGCGAATCAGAACGAGGATCTTATGTTATTCAAATGTGGTGGCTCTATATGCAAGGTGATGAACTTGTCAAGTGCTATTGGAACACGATTCTAAATGTGTTTTAGGTACCATGGAAGACTTGTGGAATACTGTGCCGCCAAAAATGGCCCAACGTGTTTTCTCTGGAATGCTCAATGAATCTCTGACCATTCTAACCGTGCGATACTCGCATGCAGTTCCATCGAAAGCGCGAAGTCAGTTATACACAGTGGACTTATCAAATTTACTCCTGTGTGTAACAAAATTATTGCCTGCAATTTGCAGTACAGCCAATGAGTTTGTCGGAATTCAGTTGAATGCTCAAAATAAAATGCTACGGGACATTCATTCGAAATGCAATGAGCTTTTGACCTGTTTATTATTACGGGGTAGTGATTTGGAAATACTCCACAAAATGTTCAAACGAGGTCTGGACAAAATCGGAATTTTAAAATCTAAACAATTTGGGCCAAGTTCTTGGATTTGTTTTTCCATGAACCATTTATATCCAGATGTGGACCTGACGTCGGCAAACTGTTTCATTGAACTTTTAGTTCTCCTACTACAACCTCAGCCAAATTGGGCTCAGCTTCTAAAAGTTGTCTGCATGGAGAATTGTAAAGTGGGCAAGCTTATGTTGAACGCTTCTATTCTTGAACTTTCCAAGTTTGAATCTGACATCAAATCTTGTTTAGTTGGACCCAAGGGAAAATGTGGAGTTTTCCTTTGTTCTGGGGACGGTTCCTGTAAAGGAGTTGATACAAGCCCCTTATTGCTAACAACGAAACATTATCATGACGTGGTTTATGCTTTTACTTTCGTTGTCTTAACACTGGGCCACGAGCATGAATTTCAGCAAATTCTAATGAAATTCATAACGAAGGACCCTGATTGGGTTAAAGCATTTGATAAGCGTCACGTCTGGTCCCAGAATCAACCACCTTGGTACGAAGCAATTTTAGATTTATCGAAACCATTGTTGAAGCCCATTAGTGAAATCGTTATCAATGCTGTTAAGACTGGAGCTAGCATGTATCAAGCGTCTTCTATTATTTTAACAGCATGCACTCAACTGTGGGATTGTATGGGGCCACAATTATATATCATCTCTTCCTTTTTTCAAGACTTATTGCCAACAAACATTATCCCAATGGGCAATTCAATTTTGTTGCAATTTTTGATTAGTGCATTGTATTCAGAGTTATTGCAACACTCTTCTGTCAGTTTTTCCATTACTGATGAGGCTAAGTCTTCAGATAATTGTGAAGTTTTCGACGGAACTAAAAGTTCTGTGGAGGAGATTGCCCTTGCAGTGGCTGAAGCCCTCTGTGGAATTGATGAAGACAATAAGCATACCGAAGAAATTAATGCTCTGTTAGATCAAGCAAAGCGGTCTGTGAACAATAATGGAATGAACACTGGAGGACTTGGACGAGTTGGAGAAAATGAGAATGTTCTTGAAGTTATGGCCAGTTTATTGCTGATTAGCAAAGAAGGAAAAAGAAGTTTAAAGGTAAAAGACATTTTGCAAATTTGCGAATACTGTTGGTCTATTTATAGATTTTGCATCACTTCATAAAAAACAATGATGAATGGTTGATTGCAACGTTACATGATCAACCCACGACAGGGCCTCCAAATTTGGTTAGCAAAAAGCCCAAGGGATTACTCCGCACTATGTTCTTCATTGGCGATAAAGCTTTTGATGAAGTAGGTTTTATAACGCAACGATTAACACAATGAAATTTATACTTGTGTAATTTTTAGCTGTTGATTGGAAATTGGACGCCAAATTGGCAACAGTTGTTTACAACTCCCATGGGTTTGAACGTTGACCGTGTGGCTGCGCAAATATTCTCCAGGTGGGACTTGAAACATGGATATAATCAGGACATTGCTGCTGAAATCCAGAAAATTTTAAGGCAAACACCACAGTAACATGTTGCAAACCATATAACTGTATTAATAAAGTGGTTATAATTTATTTTAATTTAAACTCTGTCTATTCACTATTCAGTGAAAACTACAAGGTCACATGCAGTGACCGGGTTTTCTAAGGGACTAAGTAGTACCTACTCATTCGGGTAGAGCATTTAATTGTCTATTTTTTGATCAATATTGTGCTTTTTATGGATTATGTAAAATTATTCAGTGAAAACTGCATTTCACAGATTGGCCGTAGTGACATGCGGCCAGTCAGTGAAATTTAAATAATACTTTGAATTGCAGAGACCGGGTTTTCTAAGGGACCTAGAAGTACTCATTCGGGTAGAGCATTTATTTGTCTATTTTCTTATGTCTATTTAATTATTGTGCTTTTTATTGATTATGTAAAATTATTCAGGGACTTACCGAAGGTATAGTAAGGAAAGATAGGTGATGAATTGAACTCTGGTTTTCGACGGATCTCCACAAATCTCGCTTCCTGAGTCCGAAAAAGTGAGTTTTGGTGTGATGTGTGTTTGTGCATGTGTGTGCGGGTGCGTGTGTGTGCGAGCGTGTGTGTGTGTGTGAGAGAGAGAGACTGTGTGAACAAAATCCTGATTTGGTTTGGTTATTGATTATGAAACTGTGTGAACAAAATCCTGATTTTGGTTGATAGTTTGTCCAAATGGGTATATAAGTTGAACCGAAACGCCTGCATTGCCTGTAGGACACCTTCCTTACGCCTTCATTTCGTTGTAACTTTAATCTTATGCATTTTTGTCACGTTCTTTCTTTGTACTGTTATTGCGCGAATTCGCACAATTCTCTTGCGTTTTGTTCGTTATATCAAGTATAGTATTGCTCAGTGCTGTGTATACTTGGGAGTCGTACTAGTGCCTGCACTAGTGTTGATGTTTTACCAGTCTCTGGGAAGATGTTTTACTTTGAATAACAAAGCGACACATTGTTGCACCATGTGTCATTGGGAGTGTGGTTTTAATAGTGGATAGGGTTTGTGGCGAAGAGAGAATTATTTAGGGGCTGATACCTGAAGGTTGTAATAAGAAGTATGAAGTATTTCAGTAAGTGGCGGATAAAGAAACATCATTTGAAAGAAGGTCTCGTTACATTACCTCGCCGTTGTTAACCTTGCAGATTGTAGATTGTAAATGGAGTGTGGCTATTGCCACTGCACTTAGGCCACGAAGATGGGTCCATTGTACGCCTCCTGGATCAGCTTTCGCGTCCATCCACTGCTAACATGGGACATGTTGGTGGTGTCTACTCCGAGTAGGGCTCGCCTCTGGATTGCTGGACATTCTCATAGAACGTGCTCTGCCGATTCTTCATCACATTCACGGCAGGTGGGGTCGGTTTGACACCGATGGTGTGAAGATGTTTGTTTATAGGACAATGTCCTGGAAGAAAATTTTTAAGAAGTTTGAGATTCTTACGTGATTGGTTGAGCATTGCATTGGCTCGTTTGGTGCAAGGTAGATTAATTGACTGCCTTGCCTGCCGACACTGCTTCGTTTTCCATAATTTACTATGTTTTGATAAGGATCTGTTTGCAAGTAGGGAATTATGGACAGCTCTCGTGGCCCCAATGTGTATTGGGTTTGTGAGAGTTGTCACTGACAGCCCTCTCTTCGCCAGAAAGTCTGCAGTTTCATTTTCTTGACTATGTGAATGGCCTTTTATCCTGCAGAGTGTCACTTTGTTGTTTAGTGCCAGTCTGTTGATTATATTGAGGCTTTCGATAATTTGTTTTGATTTGCTTGCATGAGGGTATAAACTCCTCAAGGCAGCTTGGCTATCGCTCAAAATGCAAATTGTTTTGTTAGACGTGTTACGTGGTAGCAGTAGTTCAATGGCAGCGGTAAAACCTGCCAGTTCTGCCTCCTGGATGGTGTTGTACGACTTTAAGGTAACACATTCTTCAAGGTTTAATTCGGGGCAGTATATACCAGCAC
Organism: Liometoxenus newtonarum; assembly: GCA_030264535.1. Lineage (NCBI taxonomy): Eukaryota > Metazoa > Arthropoda > Insecta > Coleoptera > Staphylinidae > Liometoxenus > Liometoxenus newtonarum. The sequence goes on from JARJEB010006671.1 coordinate 15,506, forward strand.
CCGTTGCAGTTGTTGACTTGGAGCCATCAGTGTAGACATGTAGTCTGTTAGGGACGAGTCTAATTTATCATGTAGACAAATCGTAAAGTTTTTAATTAAATTGTAGCTGATTATTGTTCGGTCTGTAGGAATATGCATAAGAGCATCTGGTGCCGACATTGCCAATTTGTGACCTAAAATTTTATAAGGGTTACCTATTAGTTTTGTAGATTTTAGCCTATGGAAGCCCCGCTACGCTGCCTCACTCAGGAAGATTTCCAGAGGTGGCAAGCATAGCAGGGCTTCCATGGCACTAGATGGAGTTTTTGTCATAGCTCCAGTGATGGCTAGAGTGGCCATTCTCTGGATCTTTGAAAGTAAATTTTGCGCTCCTGTTTGCGCTGTTTTTGGCCACCGTACGAGAGCCCCGTAGGAGAGCGATGGTCTCACAACAGCTGTGTAGATCCAGTGGGTAATCATGGGCGAGAATCCCCATATTTTGCCAATGGTTCCACGACACTGCCAGAAAGCCATGGTTGCTTTCCTGCATTTGCTCTTCAGGTGCTCATTCCAGGTTAATTTCTCGTCCAAAATGATGCCGAGAAATTTGGTGTGTTGTTTTAGACTAAGTCTGTGATTGAAGAAAATAGGTAGATTTAAACCTTCCCTATTCTTGTTCTTTGTGAAGAGGACTGTTTCGGTCTTGGTGCATTAGTGTTGCACCATTTTTCGACCATGTTCAGCGCTGTCTGCATAACAGGCAGGTTGTGTTCAGAAATCGTCCTCTTATTGTTATGACTAAGTCGTCGGCGTAGCTTAGCGTCCAAAAGTCTCTTTGATTTAATTTCTGTAAAAGATAGTCTATTACTAGGTTCCAGTATAGTGGCGATAGAACGCCCCCTGTTGGCAAACCTTGATAACGACTTTGGTAATTGTGTCCTCCCCATGAGTTGCCTGTATGGTTCTCTGGTTTAACAATTTCAGTATCCAATTCCTATATAGGTTTTAAATGTCTCTTTGCTGGAGCGTAGGTTTTTATGCTGCGTATCGTAGTTCTATCGAAAGCACCTTCGATATCTAGGAATACTGCTAGCGCATATTCTTTGTCGTGGAGAGAGTCATCGATTCTCGCAATAACATGGTGTAAAGCCGATTCTGTCGAGTAGCCTGATCGAAAGGCGTGCTGAGCGTTTCGTAGAGGGTTGACTAAGGCCATCCCCTCTCTCAGCTCTCTCTCTCTCTCTCTCACACATATAGTCTTTCGATCGTTTTCAGAAAGAAAAATGTGAGGCTAATTGGTCTGTACGATTTTGCAGTTGGTAGTCTGCTTTCTCGGGTTTTGGGATAAAGATAACCTTGACAAGTTACCATTCTGGTGGTATGGCTGCTAACGCCAAGGATGCGGAATAGATATGATGCATTTCGTGTATAATATTCTCAAGCCCCCACTGCAACAAGGCTGGGAATATACCATCCGCGCCTGCTGCCTTGTAGGGTAAGAAAGACGAGGCGGGCCGGGATAAGATGGGCCATCTTATCTTATTTTTCGAACAGCATGCTTCAGCCAGTGATGAGGAGTTTGCGTCCTCCACCGTCCTGTCATCTTTACTGTTCGGTATATATTCTTTGCAATCTGGAAAATGAGTAAGCATTAGTTCTGTGATCGTTTCAACGTGGGTTGATGTTTGAGTTCCATCAGCCCTTCTAAAACGATTGGGTGTTATATCTGGTTTTTTTGCGAGTACTTTGTGAAGCCTTGCTGCCTCGGATGTGCTCATTTTACTTTCGCAAAATTTTTGCCATGATTTGCGCTTTCTTTGCCGTAGCATATGAATGTTAATGAAGTTTACTTGTAGTAAACTTCATCAACAAGTTTGGTAAAAGATATGTTGTCTATTTTAGTTGTTAACCTTTGCCTGAGGATGCTCGTAATTGAGCGAAACTAGTCGCAACACACGTTAAATGTAACGTGCTTTTTACAATAAACTGTACTGGAGGGATAAGCAGCCTATAATTGGGCATTCCCTCTCATTGAACTGTACATGATACAACCTCCACACCTACCTGGTCTACAATCATTTCTTGCATTATAGTCCCTGAAACAGATTTAGGTAAGTAAATGCATGTTCTGGGCTATAGGGACGGGGGATCCCTATAGGCCCAGAACAGCCCCCCCTCCCAATAAGGTGGCGGAGCTATCCTTTAATACAGAGATCCTGGACTTTACGGTCCAGGGTTCTTGAATTAAAGCAATTATTTTCTGCTGAACACTCAGGTAGCTACTGAGATTTGCAGTAGCCGCCTTGGGGTGCTGCAGATTGATTTGTAGGAAGTGTGTAGGCATCAGAGTTCAGTTGACGGCTGCGCTTCTTCCATGTTGATTGCATCCTCAGTGGGTTTCTCCCCTGACTGTTGACTCTTGGGAAGCGGCCTGCATCTTCATTTTTAGGGCCGAAAGTAGGTAGTACACCCTGTTGTCCCTTTCTCTTATGTCAGCATCTTCCTTGGGGGTACCAACGACGACGACTATGCCGTGATCCTTGGCCTCCTTGTGGAAAAGACACCAGCTTTTGACACCGCTGATTCGGTGACGGCGTTGGACAGGGGTGAAATCATTATTCCTTCCTACCTGTACTACCGCCGTTTCTTTTTATCCAGAGGTATCCACATGGGACTCGTTAAGGGTCTTGTTTGGTTGTCTCTCCTTCTCGTTCTCCATATCCTACAAAAGCACGCGTTACAGCATTGCCGCAAGGCGGTTTGGAAGTTAGGTTGTTGAGAAAGGAGGTATTTTTTAATTTTAGGGCTAAACACTGACGTGGGTGGTAAGCCCTTTACTGGGGGCCCGCAACGCGTTCTTACCAACCCTCGCAAATCAATTTTAGCACCTTAAAGCTTAAATTTTGTGCAAAACCCACTAACAATTTTCGAGCATCTTCAGCCAAACGAACTGGTTCGTTCGGCTGCCTAACGCGTTGTGAATCTTAAACCCGGAGCTTCGGTACAATGTATTTAATAGAGAAACTACGCCATTCGTTCGCTGTGATAGCGCCGAAATGGAACATATTTGTGAGAAAAACAATATTAAACTGATGAGATTCTCCACTATACCATCCGGAGGGTGTATACTCCAGCCACCAGCTCATGTATTTATCCTGTAAAATCGCTGGATGATTGGTCCTGTACCAGCTATAATATCTTCAATTACTCCGACTCGTGGACCTGGAATCGTGGATTTATATGTCAAACAGTCGAATTTTTGGATGAACCATACATTTCCTTATATCCCTTTGGAATTTGATGTCCAAGTACCTAAATGTTAAGATGAACAGTAATGTACTTAATACTAATCAGAAATATAATATGTAATATATAATTTTGCATAAAAAAATCTTCTGGCCCATCAATTTTCTCAAAAAATAATACATAATAGCAATTCACTAATGTTTAATTATTTTATACAATTATTTTCCATTTTCGTTCATTAATACATCACTAAATTCTGCAACAGATACCATCTTTGGTGTACCTTTCCTTGTCCAATAATAAATCAACCATAAAATAAGAATATTTGCGCAAATATATAATAAATTAGTTATCAATATTGTCAGAGCATTACCATAATCCACATAAAACTTAGACAAGATAAGGGGACTGACAATTCTTGCAAAACCAGAGAGGGAAGTCATAAGACCCATCCAAGTTCCCTAAAAATTAAATTAAATTCTAACTCTCAAAATATTAAATCATATTTGGGACTGTACCTGTTGTTTTGACCCAAGAATATGTGAAAATTTGGTGTAAATTAATGTGACGGTCCATGAATACCCAAAATTGTCTAGTATATTGCTAGCTATAAACTGTCCCAAGTACATCTGCCTTTCGTTTGTGCACCAATTCTGGGACCATTGGGGACATCCTAACTCGGTTTGATTTGTGGTTGAGATTATGTGATTATCATTCACTGGATACATAACGAATCTTCCAATAATCATAATGATGAAGCCCAGGTACATAATGTTCATATCTCCCCATTTTTTGCACAGAGGATTCATTATGAAAATTGCAATCAAGGATACGGCTGCACCACCGGAGACAATGTAAGAATTTAGTTGTAATGCCTCGGGTCTACTCATTGCATATTCGTCCATAACTAAGGGTGTCCCCAGAACTTTTAAAAATAGATAGTTACATATCAGTATGAACTGCAACAGGATGAATGCCCAGGCTAGCAGTTTGTAATATCGATTAATTCTGATAACGGTGCCTGATGATCTTTCAACGTGCCGAACATCACTATGTTTAAAGATTGATGACTGGAAGATTATGATATTGAAAATGATTGTAAAAAGTCCAAGCCATCCGATTGCTGTGTACATGTCCAATTTAACGTAACCTTCAACTATCCAGATTCCGGATTCCCCTAGTGGAACCATCAAAGATTGCAACACTGGTCCACAAGCAAA
>JARJEB010006679.1:0-25661 GCA_030264535.1 Liometoxenus newtonarum
ATATATACCAACGATTTTATACTTCTCCTTGGAATCCAAGTACCCAAATAGGAGTACTTTTATGGATTTAGTTCTATTGATCATTAGTATTACCATAGGTATAGAGATAGAAGATTTCTTGGTGATGGGCATGCAGCTAGGGGACGGAATTGGATTAGACCAAATCGACATATTGTGTTGCACCTAAAAGGCACGAAATTTGAAATAGACTCCAGTCGCACGTGGGTGCACTTTGGGTAGTCTACATTTTAGAGTTTTAGTTTGTTATGGCTCCACTCAATATGGCAGACCACATTTGTTACAATACCTTCCCTCTAGGAATATTATAGCTCTATGATCATTACTGATATATATTTGTGCGAGTTGTATATTTTGCAATATAATAATTTCAAAGTGTCTATATGGATGTATTTATAAGTATACACGTCGAGATAAGTACAAAAGACTTATGTCCCGTCGGCGATGCATTGTGGTCGCCCAGCGAGAGACGTCTCATCTCCTGACTGACAGCATCCGTCTATAATCGCTCGAGATCTCTTCATAATACCGCGCACGCCGCATTCAGTTCAATTGCGCTGCTTGCGATACTTAGGAATTTAGAGTGAAATGTGTGAGCTTTAAACGAATCAAAACCGAAACGTCAACTTTAGAATTAAACGTAAGAGGCGACTTATATGTTTACATGAATATATCCAGCATTAACACGTCACAATGAAATCTATTTCTATTTCTATTTCAACATAAAATTCCTATATTTCTATTTTGACTTTCCACTTTCGACTGTCAATTCAAGGACTGAATATTCTTGCTGTAAGTGTAAGTGTAGAACTTTCAATTCAATTTAAGCTCGGCAAAAGCCGAAGCGAGGGCAAAAATGTGTTCTTCGTTTACCTTACTCGAGCTCTGTCTTATATTTTCATTTTATACAAAAAAGAAAAGACAATAATAGATAAAGAGTTTTTTGTGACGTTGCTTAAGTTTCTTGCGACTCTTGCGACTTTTACAGCTCTTTTTCCTCGTTCACTATTATAAAATACAATTCTTATTGTTATTGCATTTTATTTCTGATAAGATATTAAACCATAACATAGTGAAATAAAATAATATAAAATAGAATGAAACGTAACAAAGCGAAACAAAAAGGTTTGTAATATCAACTTGTACGTGGTAACGTGCGTTCGTTTTTCTTCAAGCGTTTTTCTTCAACCAATGTTTTGCTATTATTATTATGATATTTCGTCTCTTTCTAAATGTACTGGATGTTACAACAATAAGTATATTGTTTTGTACTTTTCATGGCACCGTAGTAAATTTCAATTTATTCCCAGAAGGAAAAAAAATTTTGTAATTTTTTTACGATTGCTAAATTCATGCAACACCTTGTCTAAAAAAAGGATAAGCAAAATCGTAATGCAATGAGAATGTGGGGGCGGCCGTTTTGGTACGCGGGTTTCTTGTTTCTTTATTATTTAGTGGTGCACCGAGGACTAGTCGTAAACTGTACACTTAACGGGCCTTAAGGGGGGCACAGTCGAGTCGAGGAATTGTGCCTTGTACAGAAAAGCAAAACTGTACACGTACAGTTTCGGGGGACAGGGACTACGTTTGATCCTGTATAGAATCCTAGCAGTTTTCTCGTTCCCAGTTCCCGGCATGGCGTCCCAGTTTCTGCCCTGCACTTTGAAACGTTGAGATGTCTCTTCTCTTTGAGAAGAAGCTTGTGAAATTCGCTTAGTTGGTTTCGTGTCAAAAGAGCAAAGAGTTACAAGAACAAGGGGAAACTAGGGATTCTAAAAGGCAGTACCAGCATCAGGAAACAAGAAGCAAAGCCAAAGAGTAAAGAGAATCAGTAAGAGAGCAAAGCGAATAGAAACTGTAGAAGATAAGAACGTAATGAATGGTCGTATGCGGGATTGGGATTCCTGTATAATGTTCTGTAATGCAAATGCTTATTATTTTTTCTTTTCTTTATTTTTGGGGGGGGTTTGTTCATAAATAATTTCACTATCTGTGGGTCTTTTCTTTTGCTTTGTGTATTTTGAAATTGTTTCAAGCAGACAAGTTTTGAAAAGTTAATTTCAATTCAACCGCAGCGAACCAAGTTATTTAAACTTCTTTGTTTAATGATAAAAAAAGGGTAAATCAGTGGCAGACATCAAGTCAACATAAAATCCGAATCTTTTTTTCTTTCAATTTGTTGTATATATTGATATCTATTTGCGAAAGCAAACTCATCAAAAAGTTGAGACGAAATTATGCTGCGCACTAGGCGCAATGTCAACCGCGATTTGATGGAAAAACGGTAAGGTTATAAAATGGTTAACGATTCGTTGTAACAAATTTTATGATCGAATATGCAAATCCGTCCGTGACACCTAATACACCTTATTCTTGATTTTCACGACACCATAAAACGTGTAAACATAAAACCACAGCTATGCGAAAAACACCCTGAAGAATATATATTTCACACAAATCAGTAGGTATAAGTATACAAAGTGTTGCCGAATCAGAGGTAATCTCAAATTATGATCAATATCATTTTTCTAATATTTACAGAAAACTACATATTTTCAGCTCCCTCTATTATCTCTCAGGAGTACTCGGAGCCATGATGCTCTGTACCTATATATCGACTTTTAAATTCCACTTTAAGATTAAGATATTTAGATTTTTTAACAAACTTGTATTGTTTACTCCCTGTATTATGAAATGCATGAAAATATTCGCGTGTGATTTGCAATACGAGGCAAAGTTCGACACAGTCACAAGGAATACCACTGGGTGGCGCCCAACCCAAGATTATCTTCATCCATGTCTATCAGTGCCAAAGCGGAAAATTTTTGATATAATCTTATAACATGGCCATGAAAATGATTTCATTCTGTTTGTTGTTTCCCTTCCATTTCCAATTTTAATAAATATCACAATGAAAAGAAAACTATTGCCTAAGTGCAATTTTTCATGTTCAAAGTTGAAATGAATTGTTTTGATTTTCGCATAAGATACGAATATGCCTTATACATCAAGATAAGACTATAAGAGGATGGCATGTAGGTAATATGTGCGTATGCAAATTATATATAGTGCTCGTGGATGAGTATGATAAACTAATTAAATTAAAGCTTCAAGCTTAGCGCTCATGAATGAACTTATTCACTTAATTCTGATGGATACAGCCGAATATAAATTTAAAAATGTTAAAAATACCACAATAATTCATATACAAGGGGTTACAGAAATTAATTAGTTTTTATTTAGTTTTTTTTCAGGATTTGAAGTGCCATTTAACTTATCACTTTTAAATGGTTGAAACTATAAAGTGAAAAATCTTTATATGATGCATGACTGTGCCGCGCCTTAATCATGCTATCAGTAATCAAGCGGCCAACCCTCGCCACCACCTACGAAACAACCCCCTCAGATAGCATTTGATGCTTTTATTCTGTTTCTCAATGGTATATGTAGAGTAGTTACTCCCTTGATGGTGTTCCATTAGGTTTGAGTTCGTTCAAAAGTCATTGCGACATTGCGAATCTAATATGGAAATATACACCTAACCAAACTATTCGTCTATCTATTCATTCTCAGTCACCATCAATGCACTCGCGTTCGTTCGGTGGCGGTGCATAGAATTCGCAACGGCTCACAACTCCCAAACGACGACTGACGACTAAACAATAAAACAGAAAATGTCGCTCGTAAATCTTTGCACGCGAACTGTGTATATAGGTACTCGAACCGTATTTACGAATGTATGAACTAAACCTAAAATAACGAATCAAAGGATAACGATGAAAGTATATCTACATTGGGCTGGTGCTAATTTAAAAATGGCATGTAGTGTCTGCAAAAAGCTAACAAATCTAATTTTTGTTATAAATCGTAAATGATGGACATTAATAACTTGCATTATAAAGATTTTTGTGGCTTGTAATAAAATTTAGAACGAATCAACATAAATCATAAAATTTAACGATTTTTCTGCAAAATTTCTTCATTTTTCATTATCCTTGCTTATTATCTCATATAAATTTTTAATTTTTTCTTTCATCCATAAATCTCTTCGTATATTATTTTCTTTTATTTGACCTTTAGATGTTTTCAGGTTTGTGCCCAGATTAAAAATCTAAAGTCCATTTGACAAAGGATTCCCTTTGGGAGGGATTGCGGAAAACCATCTAGTTTCATCCAACAAATATACTTACCGGCTTGCGGACCTTTAAAACCTCAAAAAGTTAAAGTCGACAGCGCTTAATCTCTTTCCGACTTTGGACAGTCCGACTTCTGTGATTGCGGTACGCTCCCCAGCGATGCGTTATCCGCTCATAACATAAAGTCATCAAATCATAGACAAGTCCAAAATCAACAAAACATTTAAAAAAGTCACATAGATGTTTCCAAAAATTTAAAATAAAAGTACCTATAAAAAGTAAGAATATTTAAGTAGTGAAGAACGGAGAGTTCTGTGACAGCGGAGGTGGTGGAGCTAGGGATTCTTTTGTCCGATAGATGGCGATAGTGGTGCATTGTATGTTTATTTAATGTTAAAAACAAGGACGCGGCACCACTAGCGCCATCTATCGGACAAAAGAATCCCTAGCTCCACCACGTCCGCTGTCACAGAACTCTCTGTTCTTCACTATACTTATTTATAAAAATATCTCCTTGTTATTGCTTGTCCCTCTCACATGGTCATATTTCAAATAAATAGACAAGCATTTATTAAGTTATTTTTAAACTATTAAAATAGGATAAAGTAACTTGGTTACTTTACTTATTGCTGTAGAATTCGTGTCTATGTAGCGGCAGTTTTCGGTAAATTAATGAGCCATTTTGATGTTCGTAGCGCAAAGTTATCTGAACCACTCAATCATTCTAACGTATCAATGATATTAAATTTACTCGACGCTCGTGTTATTTAGCTAGTACTTACATACCTACATGCCAGAGCAGGTTACGTTGTAGGTTGGGTTTTCTGTATCCTGTGCTTCTGTTTCTCTTGTAGATCTATTGCGGGTGTCGTGTTCGACTTACAAGCATCAAGCAAGCTGCAAGCATATTCGTCATGAGGTGGATTTTTTTGACATGACTTATAAGGGTATAGGTTATAATTATTAACCAAGGAAGGAACTAGCTCAGAGATGGTGCTTAAAAAATCCGACCAAATATCTACCTAAATGAAAGAATCGAATGGGCAGAAAATACGAACAAATGAAATGGGTAAAACTGTAGAAGGAAAAATTGACAAAGACTGGTGGCTGAAATTATTCAGATTGCCTTGCTCTAAACCATTAAGCTACCGAGAATATATCGAAACAAGCTAAGAGAAACCGTCTAAGTCAGACCTACTAATCTATACTTTCAGCATCAGCAGTTGACAATTTGAAACGTGTTTTAATTAAAATTTTAACAAAGCGTCTGAAAATTCTTAGCGTGTAAAAGAAGGAAATCATAAAAGAACATAAACCTACACGTAGGTAACACCAAAATATATTTTTTTGTTTTTTTTTTGGGGGGGGGTTGTAGATTAAACATATGAGCAATAGCAACACCAACAACAAGATGAGCAATGAGAAGATGAGCAGAGACAGAAATGGAAATGAGAAGAGTCGTTGGCGTTGTGGCGGCTAAATTTATCCATGGCATGGCACATACATAAATCGAGGCACTCTAGAATAGGAATAACGCACGAAGGCACGAATGGAATAACGAATAACCAAAAACGTATCACACATCGCATATGTAAACTAAAAACAGAAAAAATAAAAACAACAACGCGTGTCGTCGTCGCCAATGCTGTTGGAAGTTGGAAAAGCTCAATGCTCAATGTTGTTGGACCGAAACGGGAAAAGGGAAAAGTAAATGAAGTGCCGAAGAGTTGTGATGTGACCGAATGTGCTTTCCTACGTGTACTCAATTCAATGTTGGTTGCTGTTGTTGTTGTTGTTATTTCATCTCGTTCGTCGTTTGAGTGTGTTGAGTGCTATGAAATGAACTTTTGTTTGGAACGCTGGATGGAATCATGGAATGGAATAATTAGCCCCCAGTGACGGTGCAATAGTTGCCCGTTACCAGAATCGCCGTCACTTATTTAGCTCACGGCTGACGCATCTGCTTTTATGCATGAGGTTTGAAAGTCGTCGGTAGTCCCATTTATTTATTGCCCATTTAAATTCGACTTCGTTTGATACATTCAGGATTTTTGCGCTTGCCAGGCGAGACTATTGAATTTTTGCTTAATTTACACTTCCTGGAGTATTTAAAACGTTTCCTGGATTCTGCATTTAAACTCAAAGTCATTTCATTAAATAAAAAAATAAAAAAGAAAATTGTGCATTTACTTCAAGCTACAAAGAAATTCTTTAAATAAATTTAATTTCATAGTCTGACAAATATTTTCTGTAAAAATAAATTTAATGATGGGAAGGAACACTAAGAATTTGTACGTACGTGTTTCTTAGTCTGATATCAAATGAGTAACTCAGGCATTTTCATTAAGTTGCACAATTGCAATTAACGTTTTAATGATTTTAATGAAGGAAAGGACTTAATGAGAATGTCTACGATAGGCAAATCATGATTCAACTCAGAACCGGACTTATATAAGAACATATAAGTCTAGCAAATAAGTTATTCTGAAAAAAATGACACACCAAGAATAAACTTCAAAGTATGTTCGTAGAAATTTTGCTGGAGTGCTTGTTTCATCCCTGTTCGCTTGTAATTTAGAAGATGAGTAAGTTCCACACATTGGTATAACATGGCAGAGAATAAAATAAAATTTGCTTGAGCTCTTTGCCTTTTCATCTACAGCCGTAGTCAACCAACTTGGTATTGCTAGCAGCTACCTATAAGTATAAGTAGTTACGAGAAGTAGGTATATTTGACTCTTGGTACTTTAAGAAAATAGGTATGTACCAGTCTCATATTCTCATTGCTCATTGCTGAGGCATTTGAATGGTGATATCTTATCGCGCAATCTAATTTTAATTAATAGTAACCGTCTGGGGGCCGCGTACACAGTGTATACCTTAACACACAAACCCACACACACACACACATACACACAGATGTAAATGTGACTGTTGTGACACGACGAGGACGACGATAATAGCTGCTGAACTATGAGAGAAACAAACGAAATTGTATTTACTTACTTGAGTATCTACAGTCCGCCAAAAGTATAACGAGAGTCATTCTAACATTTCTTGTAAAGGTAACTAGTTAGTTGTTAAAGCTAAACAAACTTGCGAATCTTGGATGATAGAGAACAAACGGACAAAGAGCAAATGAAAAGGAAAAGAAAATGAAAAAGCTAAGAAGCTAAGGAATCAACCAACTAACCATGCAAGAAGTCAGAAGCAAAAGGAACTGAACAACTAAGGAAGAAAATGATTCTTATTTTCTTATTTTTAAGATCTAAGTACGATGAAGTTAAAGTTTTGCCGCCTATAAGAAGGAATAAGCTTAGAATATAGAAAGAGAAGAAAAAGTAATAACAAGAGGTAACAACTCGAAGTATAAATGACCAATAAGAATAAGAATAAGAAAACTAAAAGTAAAAATTGTGTACCTTCTTAGGTACTTGAAGTTTAAGAAGTAGATTCCCGTGGAATTCCAGACATCCTGTCTGAGTTCATCACAGAAATATCCATATACCTATTACCAGTGGTTCTACATCTTTTCAGGAATGTCTAAAGTTCAAGTAAGAATTTCAGGAAAAAACAAAATAAAACTTTAAATTAAAAAATATGTAAATGCATTCGAAATAATTAATCATTTAAATAATTGCTTTGGAACCTCTCAAGTTGTACTTAAGAATAAGCATAAGAAAAATATCTATACGCATTTTCTTATAAAATTATTCGAGGTAAAAGTTTATTTGCACAAAACGATAAAAAATTATTTTAACTGTTAGACAATTACAATTTATAGTTATATCCAAAACGAGAAAATTATTTTAACTGTTAGACAATTACAATTTATATAGTTATATCCAAAATCACAATTGTAATCATGAAAATATCTAATAATTACGTAGGTAATGAAACTTTCTTAATTATAACTTTCGCTTACGCTTACAGTTTGCACATGTTAAGCATATTTCTAGACTTCGCATTCGCACATTTCACAATTCACATTTAGATTGCAACTCATGTCAAATTCTTTATGAAAACTTGTAAACTAAACTTCGAAACGGAACGAAACAACGAGAACAAGTACAAATAAAATGATTTATGTCAACTTGCTTTATTCCTGAAGGTGGCAAAGAAATTATATATCAGATTAGATAATGAAAAGTTTTGTTGCATTGTTGAATCTTCTTAAGATTTCATTGTCATTCAAATTTGCATGGAATTTGTTTGAGATACGCAGAAAGTTAGTTTTTGCAAAAATATGAAATCAGAACTACAGGGACGAATAACATGTCAAAATGGTGTGTATCCAGCCTTATACCTAGTTACGATTGCTTTTTAATATTAAATTAATTGATTCACCAAGGGAAATATAAAACAAATAAACACTGCTGTTGTCATTGAAATATTTTGTATTATAATATCCTTCTTTTTGTATCCTGTCGTGTTTTCGAATAACCAGGCACGACAGGAACAACATTACCATCATAACAATTCAACTTTCCAACCTTTCTACATTTCCTTTTACTTTACTATACTCGTGCGTAAATTTCAACCCGTATTTTTTTTTCGTTTCTATTTCAATTGCTCCCTATATTTCTATTTTTCGAGTCGACTACATACTAAATGCCAGTTCTATTTCTATTTTCTATAAAATATAAACAGAAACACAAAGGAAAATTCAGAAAATCACGAAAATCTATTCTTATATCGAGTCGAGATCACATAACAAAAACGAACAATGCTGTTACAATTCTAGCTTCAGTTTTAGTGGAAACAAAAACCCTTAAATGAAACGAATAAACCACAAAGTAGTAATAACAAAAGACACAAAACTATACGTTGACTTTACTTTACATTCAAATGAATTTACTTGCTTGTGACAACGAACTTGATTTGCGTTAGTTAATTCGTCGGTTGTTGTTGGTTCTTGGGTCCTGCTTCGCTTGGAATTTATATAAAACTAAAACCCAATTTGTAACCGATAAGAATCGGTTTCATGAATACTTACATTGCACGAGCAAACGTTATAAAGGAGTACATATATAAATAACAAAAACGAACCGAATAACAACTAGGGAATGAAAGAATGAAAATCCAAATACTACGCACGCGAATCCATAAAATAAACCAAAACTCAAAAAAAAAACAAAAAGATTGAAATTTAACTGATTAAAAATGAATTGAAACGAATTGATGCAGAGTGCAAAAAAATGGTTATGAATATGATGGGAAAATCTAGAGAAAAGAAAAGTAAAGAAAGTGAATTAATTTTTTATGCATCAGACACATGCTGACAATTTGAAATGAATGGATGCATAAAAAATAGGCAATCAGATTTAATATTAGACATTATATTCCTACATTAGAAATAGAAATTACTATTCGTAATTGATTTCGACCTTCACCGTCGACCGTCGACGTAGTTATTGCCGGTGCCGTTGTTGTTGCCATACACTTGAGTGAAACGATTTAATGGAGCAAGATACAAATCTTAGGTTTCTTGTTATACCGTGCGATTATTTTATCGTCGAACATAGATAGCATGTGCGACGGTAAAATAAACGAGTCAAACACACACCCCGACGGACGGAGAGAGTGTGGAAATGACAATGTATTGTGCTGACGGAAGTTTTTGGCTTTTCAGGATATTTTATGGAAAATAAATCGCGAACAGTGCGCTGACTATTATTTCCTGAGTACATTTTTATTATTTCTACCTATTCTTGGGTTGATGAAGAATTTGTGAACAATCAATTCAAATTATGACAAGGAACAAAATTGACAACTGACAGTAACGGTATGATCATACAGATTACTTTGGTCGTGCGCATCAGTCCATTGGTGCGTCGTTAGCAATACAAATCCACACTGCGATGAGTTTGACTCGTTTATTTTACCGCCGTACTTAGGAACGTAGCACATGCTATGTTCCACGATAAAATAATCGCACGGTATGTCTATATAACTATCATTGGCGCAATCTCTAATAACAAGAATTGAACGAATATTTTCAATGTACAGAGTTGGTTCATGGTTGTAAGTACTTCAACATTGTTCAATGAACATAATTCTGACTGATTAAAGTGAAAACATTTTTTCGATGTACCTATTTTAAGTAAAAGTAAATGTTAAGTTGATCTTATTGATTAGGCAGTTCAAAGTAAAATGTCAAGAATTTACTTTAAATGCACAGTTGAGGGAACCTTTCTCCTACTTCCTTTATCCATTATTTACTACATATTTGGGAGCATTCACTGTAGTCGTCATTCGAATTGTTATAAATTTCACAATGTCAATATTACTTCCATTAGTCAATTAGTCAAGGTAATAAATAAATCGGTGTGTTAAATTCGCACCACACAACTTTCCAACCATAATCACTAAGATTTCGTAGTAATCGTCGATCGTAGAATAAATTTTGTTCAGAAAGTGGAAATGACATTGATTACGATTTGATATCACTACAAAAAACACTATTTCGGACTCAGGAAAGCGTCGAAAACCCGAGTTTGATATTCTACTTAATCACCTATCTTTTCTTATTGACATTATATCCGGTCGGAACTTTGTTGCATAAAAAGGTAAAACAGAATTGTAAAGAAGGGAAGAACACTCACGGGTAGAACTAAGCCTGTTCAAATTAATACTAAATTAATACTAAAAATATGAAAAGACATAAAATCATTGCTCTCAAACATCCAGTATGAAAATTATTGAAATTTTAAAAGTAGTTTATAAATTATAAGCGAAACAAGTTTCGCCAATTATACGATCAACCAAGTCGAAACTAATAATTTAGTCTCATATTACCTAAATTTAATTTAGCACAATTGACGGCCGCACACTTATGGAAGTTAATTTGTGAAACGCAATTTAATTAGCAAAATATTAATTATTTGCTTTTGCTTATTGTTTAATAATGTTGTTTCAATCAATATGACTGTTTTGAACATATAAATTATCAAAAACGGAAAATTTGAAATATGTTTTTGTCCGAAGCCCCGAACTAAAACTTGATTCAGGTAACTTGTTACAATTTACAATTTTAATTATTTATTTTGTTTCATAATTCATTTATTATGATAAATGATTTGCATATCGATCAAACTAACTCTTAAAAACCGGAATTCGAAATTTTGCCTGATCACCACTCTTTCCTTGCTATACTTTCGGTAAATCAAAATTACCAAATTAGTTTTTACATGCATATCAAATAAGAAAGTGTGAATTAAATTCAATCAAATTAGATTAATTTTGATTCTTTCTACCTTAAAAAGGCGAGTCAGTTCTTCAAAAAGTTGTCCATACGAAGAGAAATTTGCAATTAGATTTTTTGTGCGCTTGTGAATTGAAAGCATTAAAGTTGACTTTCTATCATTTTTATTAAAGCTACAACCAAATCCAAAATATAGAGAAAAAATTACAATAATTATAAATTTACATGCCGCCAATAAAACTGGAATAGCAGTCAATAAGTTTATAATAACAAGACTTTGTTTATAAATTATAATTAAATATTTAAATTACCAAACTGTATGTTAATTTGAATAATAGCAAAAAGATTATGTTGATTTAAATTTTTAATTATTCAGATTTCAATTGGTTTCCTTTTCTTCACTATTTAGAATCGTTTAAATTTCGGGGACCTTGAAATATTCATAATTAATCATTTCCTGTTTTTTGAATAAATAAATATTTTTAGTTCATTTTTCTATATTTATAATTCTGATAAAACGTTCTTATAATTAATTAAGTATTAGGCATAGTTGCAAAATGTTTTCTTCTTATAATTCGATTTCTTGCAGCAATTTGTTGAATATTTACCAGTTTTTGTCATCATGCTTATTGACGTGATAGAGAGATTGTCTTTTCTAAGGTTTCCTATACTTAATTGTATTTTTTTTGTTGCATCGTCAAGTCTCGATTGGAATTCACGCTTCGCTGTTTGTGAATTTGTGCATAAATGTTGTTGCAAATCGAAAGATTGTGCGCTGGTAATAATAAAATATAGATTACTTAGCTATAGATAAATTATGAAAGCCTTTCACTGGCCCCACCTAAAAGTAGTATAAAAGCATCGAAAACGTCGAACATTTCATCAGTTTCAATCTCACATTAGAATCAAAAATTACTATAATGAAATTATTAGTAAGTGCTACAATTTTAATTAGAAAATAATAATATTGCCTGATTGTGTTAATTATATCGGTATTTATTTGTTTTGTGTTTTTGTTTAGGTTGTTGGAGTATTGGTGATGTTAGTGGGGTCGAGTTATGGTGGATTTTCATCCAGCGGACACGACGGCGGTGATCACGGCGGAGGTGCCGGTGGCGGTGATGGTGGACATTACGACTATTCCCAATTCCAAAGTTCCCATTCGGTGGACCATCATGATATACCGACGAAAACGGTGGAGTACTCAAAACCTGTGCACGTGCCAGTGGTGAAGAAAGTAGGCATCCCGGTGCCGCATCCAGTCGGCGTTCCCGTACCACAAGTCATCAAAGTACCAGTGCCACAACCGTATCCAGTTCACATACCTGTACCGCAGCCGATTGCCGTTCCCATTTACAAATTGGTGCCGCAAGAGATCGAAAAGAAAGTGCCGATAACTGTTGAGAAGCCCGTACCAGTGCCTGTCGAAAAACCGTATAAGATTGAAATCGAAAAACATCATCCTCACTACATACCAAAACCGTATCCAGTTCACGTACCAGTTTACAAACACGTCTACCATCACGTACCGAAACATGGTGGTGGTGGCGGTGGTGGACACGGTCACGGTGGATGGCATTAGATTAATATTTGATTGTTTCGTTATTCCAATTTCCAAAAACGACCATATTACTCGACGACACACAAAAAAAACACCAAATATCTGCAACTCAAAAAGCAATGTTTAGGTATACTAAAGGAACTTATTGAACGAAATTTCCTAATACTGACCATATGGATCAGGTCAACCTCTATACAAAAAATAAAACAAAAGAATTGTATGAGTATATTATCTAGTATAAGTATAAAAAAGAACATATAACGGTCACGTCGCATCTTCGTATACAATAATGCTGGGACTTATGGTATCATTATCCCGTCATAAATGGAAAGCCAAGCGAGCGCTCGTGACCGAATCAGTTTTTCCATTCTTTATTCTCAACGAACGAAAGGACGATAGAACGAAAGGTTGCAGAAAGATGAAGAAAGGAACTTAAAAAAGCCGCACTAACAACAAATAATAAGTACGATAGGCGAAAAGTAATGAAGCGCTAAATGAACGTTATGCCATTAAGCCAAACTTTGGTTAGAAAAACTGCAAAAAATGCGAAAATACGAAACGATCAAGCGACTGAGTCACGATCCGTTGTCATCATGATAATCGTTATGATCACGATAATCATTAACTCATTCATAACTCATTCATTCTGATTCAGACACAGACAATAATTTTACATTTTGTAAAATCTCTTAACAACATCAATTCCTCTCATTAATGCGAAGATCCTGGCAACCAAATTATTTTAACTATTTTATAAGCGTTTTGTTGTTAATTATTAGATTGATAATTTTTGTTTATAATTTTTATTATTGTAATATTTGTTTTTATGTTAATAATTATTTAATTCTTGATTTTAATTGGTTTTTCCTCTTTGGACTATATCAACTGTCTAGTTATTCCTCTGATTATTCTATTTTTATTTTATAATATGAAAAGAAATAAAATACAAAAAATGTCAATTCATTAATCAATTTAATGAAAGTCACTTTCTCCGTTTTACTCTCTATAGCACTGATCCACGGCGGATACACTTTTCTATTCATAAAATTGTTTCCAATTATTAATTTCGTGTGCAAATTTCGTAGACCATTAAAAGATTACTTTCACTTTATAGCCTTAATTGCTTGTACCATGATACTTTGCAATTTATAAGGAAAAGGTTAATGACATTGACAATGATTTTAACTCATCTAAAGCCTGAACCACACATTCGGCATTCGACGAGTACCGACCAAATATTTACAATTACCAAGTAGTGTGGAAGAATTTGTCTAATAGAGAACGTCACGAATGTTCAGTATTCGGCAAAATCTCGGCGAGTGCCAAATATTTGGCAATCGGAAATACCGCTTTTGTGGTTTCGCCTTAATATATGTCACAAATGTCAAAATTTTGAAAGTTTTGGTAAACATTGAAATGGTGCTTGACAAAATGGTATTCCGGCGAATACGAATCTGAAGAAGTTAATGTAAGCGGAATTTTGATGTAATTAGACTGATCAGCAATTTATGACTATTGCTGGTATAATTTTTGCACTTGGTATATTAATGTGAATATTTCCTAAAGCAATGTGAACAGTAAGCACATTTTCGGCTTGGTGCATAGCATGATGGTGTTGTTATTCCCGATGCGCTCGGATGGTTTTACGGATTAAGGGATAGTCATGGCACGTCGTAAATCGGCGCGGAATTCAACGGGCGCGAGATGAGGAAAAAGCTTCATGCCGATGCTGGAGAACAAGATCAAGAAGAGAACAAACGAAGAAAAAATAAGAAATACGCTGCGCATAAGGTGTAAAGTCGACGGGGACAGATTTATGAAGTCCCACTGATTTACACCACAAAAGCGCAAAAAAGTGGCAGCGTACACTACTCTTGTTGTTGTATTGTAACTACAATTTATACCGGGTACTATAAGCAAATATCTTCAATCTTTCAAAGCATGCATCACCAAAAATTTATTAAATACTCTATTTGAGAACTTCATTATTAATTCCGCAAACCAAAAAACTTCGACGTTTACTACAATGTTTTACTTAAATCTAAAAATATTTCGTTACTGCGTAAAATATTTTATTGAATAAATTGCATTAGTTTCGCTATGTAGGGTCAGGTCAACCCACTCTTGGCCACTCTTGAACATACATCATCCATGCATATTTACGAATAAAAGTTCTAGTACATGTGGTGTGTCAATTCGTTCATTAAAATCACAATGAACACGATCTTTTTCGGATTCATTACGGTACGTATACAAAACGAAAAAATGTTAAGTTGCAAGATAGCAAGCAATATAAAAGAAGAACGGAGCCTCATAAACGAATGTAATTTACACATGACATCTACATACCTATATACCTTAGTAGTTTCATTGATGCATGCATATAAATGCATTATGTGTTTATGTTAAGTGTTACATGCACATATATTTGAATGAAGATGATTTAGATGTGTACGGTATAAAAATGTGTGAATAGACTCTCTTCGTTTATGGATATGGAAGTGGGTATATGGGTATCTTATAAAACACATTTCTTTGCTAGTATGGTATGGGACAAGTTAGACCTTTGAACCAGAAAAATCAAAATTATCATATTTGATTAGCTGAACAATGCCGAATGCGCATAAGAACGATGTTTGTGAGGTATTTGAGGTATTTCGTATTTCAGAAGTTACATTAAAAAAGTCATAAATTACAATTTACTCCCAAAAACTTTTCCTTTTCCTTTTTCCTTCCTATACCGGAACAGGTCAGTCGGCGATGCCAAGTCCAAGTCAGCGACGGTCAACTCAATTCTGCGTAATTTTAATTTTGCTCGCAATAAACCTTATTCACTTTCGTCGAGTTTACCGTGGCCGATTTAGCATTGCCGAGTTGACCATCGTCAAGGTCGAGACAACATAGCCGGCTACACTCAGGTGTTTTCCGGAAGTCGGAAATATTTCGTAAGTTTATTTCTTCTTTATTGTCCCAACGTCGGCTACGTCTCAAGATGGCGGACATGCTGTGTATCATCATCCGCGCGACAGCGCATGGATATGATGAATCACACAAAGTTTTATCAACTTATAATAATTACCTTACTTAATATTTTTATAGTCCCTATGTGGCCATTTGGAAAAAGATAAATCAATTTCTTTTAACTTTGATGTTTTCATGATTATCGTCTCGTCCTCGTCAGAGATCGAATGAGGTAGAACTGGACTGGACAGTTTTGGCGGAATTGCAAATGGAATTATTCAAGACACGTTTACTTCTTTCATCTTTATCCTATAATCGTTCGTCCCGTACTTTTCAACATGATAGTCTTTTTAGTTCATTGGTCGGAATAGTAGGTATACGATCGTACCAGTAAAATTTAGCCATAATTGTTTTTGGAGTTACTGCTGAATAATTCCGCAGACCTGGGAGTGTGTATACTCGCCTCCATTCTCCCTTCGTTCGTTTTCTCTAAAGTCTAAATGTTCAGCGTGCGTGTCGAGCATACTAGTGAGAAATGCACTGGGGATCTATAAGATCTGCACTTTACTATATCTAAAAACGCCACAGAAAAAATTGAAACTACCCACAAGAAACCCACTGAGCCACGGAAAATTCAGGCGTACATTCAGAATTTCACTGAAACAAAAAAGCTACAAATGATCCTGTAATAAATATTTAATATTTTTACATACCTATATCTCATACCCAGCAAGTCTATCTGTATCTGATGATCAGGAAAGTATATCAAGAAAGAAAAGAATTTTATTGAAATATTGTATCAAAGGACTTTTATTGGTTTGTTATTTTTATTTTATGTGTGATCATTTTCAATTCTTTTATGTATGAAGACATCCGTAGCTTATCCTTATATCCTTATTGTTATCCTTTATTGTAAAAGAAATAACTAAGGAGCAGATAGAATGTGTTAGTATTTGCCGCATATTTGCTACCAGCATCTGACGGTATTTGCTTTACAGTTTCGCAGTATAGTACTTCTTATGGAAGTAGAATACTAGTGGTAGTGGTAGTGTAGTAAAAGGGAGATGAATTATTTCGGGTGGAAGCAGTAGATTGTCGCAATATATCACCAACGAGCGCAATTCTTTCCGCGCAATAATTTGTCAGGATGTGTCTCTTCGCTTGGTTCTTATTTCGCGCGCGCCGCCACCATTGCCAACGCTTTGCCACCCAATATATATATATTTGAGTGAACAAGGATCAACATGAAAGCCAATGAAACACATGAAAACACCAAGTCGCAAGGCAAGACGCAAATAAGAGGAATTCGTAAAACATGACTGCTTATTCATAAAGAATAGATTTGAAAAGATATTTAATATAAAAATTGGTTTTCTGTTCTCGTTCTGTACAAACAAATATAATCTGGTTGGGTGATAAAGAAACGTGGAGATGTAATAGCTATACTGTTCTTTTCGATGTTCCTGAGACGCGCATACATATGGGTAAACAATGAGGTGAGGGTCCAATAAAAGGCAATCTCCCGGCCGATTTAATATCAGCGCTTGTGACGGCCATAAATAACCGGGCGTCTAAAACCGTTAGTTTTGGGAAGCTAACGACATTCCAGTCGTTATCAGACAGCCGGCAATATCAGGAACGGCTGCCTTCCCCCGTTTGCCGCCGCCGTCGTTCTGGCTGTCAGCGCAAAAGGGCAGGCTGGATTCCATTGCCGGCGAGAAGGAATGCGGATATTGCCGTTCGTTACAGTTTGCCTTCGCACAATGTTCACTTCAAGCTCACTTGCTACTGTAACTGAGCGAGAGAGAGAGAGAGAGAGAGAGTGCTTTCCCCCTTTTCCTAAAACGTACCAGTATACGAAAGGAAGGAGACGCTATTTCAACCAGAACTAGAATTCCACAATCAACATCACCGATTCTGTCAAATCGTTTATATAGCTCCTATTTTAGTTCTCATCGTCATTTAATTTTTGCTTTTATCAATTAAAGCGAGCAAAACTGTTTCTTTTGCAATAAAAATATAAAATCAATCCATCAGAGTATTTCACATATTTTTGTCGGCCAGGTTTCTGATGGATGGATATACGAAGTATGCTGCTCAAGGTTGCACCAAATATGGATAGAATAAGAATTATGTCTCGTCTGTTCCTTCTTACCGGCTGAGAAATATTGAGAAAAGGAATCAAGGATTCCGGGACAGGACGGTGAAACGTAATAATTCACTCCCGGTATTAGAGTGAGTATTGCGTCCCTAAAATGTTGTTATTTGGGATACTCTCGTCCGTCCCATGAACACATTTGTATAGGCAGTAGGCACACATAAACATGGAAATGATATCAGGAGACTGGTGGCTTGAACAAACAAGGGCACATAAACAAACCCGACAAACAATTCAGCGCGACGTTTCACATACTTGTTTGTAGTAAGTACATATACAAAACGTGCTACGATATGCGGCCATCAACGCTGGTTGTATCTTTTGGTCGTTCCGTGGACGTGGACGAGCAGTTTGTCCCTTTTTCGTCCTGTTCCCGTTCTCAAAACCTTCTCAGCCACTGCCTGCCATCCTCACTCGTTTGTTTGCGGTCGCATATAAATCGCAATGTTTGGACAATCGTGTCACAGTAACCGGGGCTTTTGGCCCTTCTTCATTGGGATCATTCATTTTATTGCGATATTGTCTACGCTACAGTGTCTCTACTGTGCTAACAAATCGCTGGAAATGACAATTGAATGATACTTTCAAGAGGGTCATATCCATTCCATATGAATGTATTAAAGTGTAAGTACGATATGGGTGAAAAGTTATAGAATTATTGACAACCACGAAACACATAAACATGGCACGTCGTAACGAGATCCTAACTAACTCCCTTTAACATGAAGATTTAAACCTAAAGTAAGTAACATGCAACAATCACATGGTATAGTAATAAATAACTCGAGAAAGGGCCATTGTGTTGGTTTCGTTTGTGCGCGAACATTTCGGTGAAGTCGACCACGCCGGGGCCATTCGCCGACGATAGGCTTCATTAAATCCGTTATCGCGAACAAGACTCCTTCGTCGGTCGAAGGGAAACTTTTAAATTTATTTCACTTATCGTTATTCTAAAGCCGAGTCGGTCTAGCTCGACACTTAGGTAATATCGTGCGGAGTCTTAATATCGGATCGGCAAACTTCCTTTCTTCGTCCTAAGTTTGTTTCCCTCCACAGTCCGTGGGAGGTCAACAACTAACCCTTAAAATCTACCGCGTGCACCAATCGGAAGAAATCTTATGGAAAGTTAAACGTATAAATATATACCTAGTTAAGTCAGACGATAGGAAGAGAAAACGTAAAAAGTCAACCAGAAGAAAGGAATGGGAAACTAAAAGGAGTGCATATAATAATGGAATGAATGTTCGGTTTTCCACCTTTATGCCAACTTTTCTGCAAACTTTCTGTACGTCCACTGGAATGGTGTAACTAACTTGCACTAAGTGAGTAAAGTACGTTATATATAGTATACTAAAGAAAGCGACGGGAAAGTTTTCGACATATTTTAGTTAGCAAAATGTAGCAGAATTCGAATTCAGCGGATAGAAAAAAGCACATTTACTTATACAGAATTCATTTTTGTTTTATGTTTATATTTTTCAGGATCAAAGAAAAACCAAAAGGGAAAATGCAAATATAAATGTAGAATACGCAATTTTCTCATCAGGAAGCATCAGTTTTACAGCCGTAAAATCGGAAACCTGTAGCTTCTCCAATGAAATAAAGAAAAAAACACTATAAAAGGGGCTCACCCAGTTGTCTGTGTAATTCGTGCAAAAGCGAATGTGTCATACTCATACATTTCGTTACGTACCTATTATACGACGGTATCATCAAAAAAGAACAAGAGCTGATGTGAGATGAGAAGGGCGAATTTGTAAGATCGTAACTTGGGATGGTCGTTGAATAAAAAGAGGATCGAAGTAGGGAAGTACAGTGCGTTCTGGACCAAAATCACATTTAATTTTAAAGGGGTGTAAAATCGGGCCCAAAGTGGTGGGGGTAAAAGTGGGGATAAAATTGAGCGCTCTGATTGGTTGAAGTGTCGAAGTGGCGGGAAATTCAAATTTAAAGAGGATAACTAAAGAGGATAACTAAAGAGGATAACTAAAGAGGATAACTAAAGAGGATAACTAAAGAAGATAACTAACTCGCGCGCGCGCGTAACAACACAACAATAACAAACAACAACAAAAACAACGCGCTCGCGCGAGTTAGTTATCCTCTTTAATTATCCTCTTTAGTTATCATCTTTAAATTTGAATTTCCCGCCACTTCAACACTTCAACCAATCAGAGCGCTCAATTTTATCCCCACTTTACCCCCACCACTTTGGGCCCGATTTTAACCCTCCATGAAATGGATTTTTTTTCCAGAACGCACTGTAATTCCCTACTGATCGAGGTTAGAGGCATCCCTACGTCGGAATAGATTCATGGTTCAAGTCGTAATCGTAAGACTTTTTACGAGATCATCTACGCCCGATACGCTCATTTTTATAACACCTTATTATTATTACAACACTATGCAGCATAGAGCACAGTCAACGGGGGCGTCTTTCGAACATCATTTATTGCGCCAGATTGATTTTACCATCGGTATCAACAGTTGATATTGCAATAGGGCAATCCAATAACTTTGACAGAGGTCAGAAAAATGGCGGTCGTTGGTTAGACTACTGACAAAAGTATTTAATTCCCTGCGGCCCATAGTGATAATACGATGACCTGGAAAGTTTTTTTAGTTTGATCCACCTAGCAGGTATGTAAAGGAAATTGTTCAAAATTATTAATCCGATTCTGATCAGACTCGGTGTGTTCAGTGCAGTAGTCAATATTTATTACTGGCGAAAATAACGAGCTCCTAAAACTAAAAGCCATGTCGACTCGCCTCGTTCTTACAACGCCAAGAACTTAGACCAAGATGCCAATGCCAAGACAGCCATTCAAGAGTGAAACACTCGCAATAACAACCACATCTTTAAAACGCAAACTGCATTTTCTGCCGTACACTCATTGCAATTATTTTAACTTTCCACTTATTTTAAACGTTCTATAACGACTATAAGAAGTAAATGGTTATAACAGTAAGTAGAATCGTCTTTCTTCTATGAGAAAGAGTTGCTTAATATGCCTTGTAATAGCAAATATCCCAACATTGCAACTGCAAGAAGCAATAAGTTGGATAAACCAAGATCAACTTAAGAGGAGGTTGATAGACCAAGAAGTGTTTAGTCCTAACCTAAGTAAGTAAGCATTTCATGTACTGGTTTGTGTAGTAGTGGTTAGTACTTATCTACGAAGTAAGCCTCACAATCCGTTTTGTATATTTATGATTGCAGTATCGTGCTCATTTGTAATTTGTAAGTAACTATGTGAAAGAGGAATGAAAATGACAAATGTTACTTTAACAACTTTGCCGGACGAGACAATTAAATTAGGTCTAATAATTTGTCTGATTATATTTCCCAGACGCACACGAATTATATTATAATATTTATAAAGAAATCAAATGCAAGCTTGAATTATTTCTTTTTTGATGCAAATTAAATGCGCATGTAATTGTGGTAAGTTGGTTGCATAGCATTGACGGCTATACCAAACTAACTTAGAAATTTTTCTGGGAATGACGTGAGTTAAGCGAACAGAAGTGAGTTAAAAACTTTCGTGATAGTAACTAAAATGATACAATTGTAGATGAAGAACACTTTTGTGAAAGGATATGACGATATAAACATGTTGGAGCAGTTAAAAGAGTGCCTGCCATTATAAGAAAAAAAAAAACGTTACACTGTTACACAGAGTTTACGTTTTTAACCCCTGCAGCTCACGTTCAACGATCAACAGCCGTTGCTTGGCGAAACGTATGTTCAAGTGTGTATGGTATAGAGGGTATAGTAAAGCCATATAGACCTCCTCCATTTGCGCAATCAATGTGAAATTAACAAATTTGTAACTGAGATAATTTTGCGTGTAATTAAGTGCTGGGAAGTCGGGTAGTTTCTTACGAAGCGTGACGCCATAAATTAGGTACGGGACTTGGACTTGTTCGCCTCAACGGAACGAACCAACGCATACCTACTCCGAAGCCACACCAAAGAGAAGAGAAGAGCGAGTTTCATTGTGTACGAATGTATGTGTTCTTCATGTTACCCAAGGACCAAGAGTAAAAGGTTAATGTTTGTGCGCACCTGATGGAAGGAAAAACATTGTCGAATTGGATGGGACCGACTAATCGACATACACAAATACAAAGGCCTTGAATTCGATCGGAACGCATATGAGAACAGCATGGGGCATCAAGAAGAAAGGGAACATTTTGGAAAGAAACCACAAAAGCCTTCCAAGAAATTCCCATGGAACCGAACTCATGCACTTGCTGCAGGACTTTTTAGTTAAAGTGAGATAATACGGTCCTGAAATCTTAACTTTGCAATATAAGTTACAGAGAATGGGAATTGAAATCGACGCGCATCGACGATCTTGATTTACAATGTTGGTTTTCCGATTTCGTAATTGGGCTCGTAGTTAGTTTTGTGGAGTCGTACGATATAATTATAGTGCAATGGGAACTCCAACTTGGTGGAGTTTTATGAAAGCTTGATATGAAGTAGATCGCAAGATGATAGGAAACCTATAAACAAGTCGCTCGAATTGATTTCGTTCAGTTTGTTCACTCGTACTCATGCATAGACATAAGTTGTCTATGTTGTGCAGGCCAGAGATATTCGTCGAAACTCTACCATTTCGATTTACATAATATTCCCATAAAATATCTCCCACCTGATGCAGAGGTTGTGCATTGTAAGTGCATCTTTCTATTCGTCTAAATCTAAAACATGCACATTCCACATTTCAATATAAAACTGCGGCGCAGCACTCTGCCGAAGAATTCCCAAAATCCCACATCGAATTGAGCAACGATGTTTTTCATAGCTCAACCTTAGATTCAAAGGAGAATAAAGTAAAAGGTAAAAGTTCGTAGTGAAATGAGAAACGCAGGAACGATTTTCAAAGTTCTTCTTCATTTTCATCATGTTTTCTCTGCAAACATGGGTGCTTGTTGTAGGGATATGTTTAAGAGTGTGTATTATATGGCGAATGCATGCCTGATCGTTGCTGGTGGACCGGGACCGATTCTTTATGTTCTCCAATGTTAGCTATATCGTTGGTCTAACGTTGGTCGTCCCGTTGATGGTGTGTTTGTGTTCGTAGAGTGCTGGAGTAGATGCATTGAGCCAGTAGATTTATGGCCATTCGAGTAATAAAGGACGCGCTCCTAAAGTGCATCTCCATCATCCACCATAATGGTAGAATGAATGCCTTTCAGATTTATGTCATCTTTCGGCCATATCAAAGTCCACCACAACACGGTGAGCCCAGCGAGATGCACCAAGCACTAAGAACACATCATAGAACATTGAAAACAGAAATCAAAGAAATGCAATGGATAAGCGTATATACTATATATAAATCCAAAAACGAAAGCAAGCAAAGGCAGAAACATCAGAAAAAGAAGAAAGAATTGTACGATGAATGAGAAACGTGAAAAATGAGTACTGAAAAGAACGATTGCTGTCCATGCATGTCCCTGATGATAATGTCTTGGTATTCGATATGCCGCTTGGTGCTTGGAAGGAATGAAGGGAAGATCGAGGATTAGACGACGAATGCACAACAACCGGCACTAATACGTTATTATTTATTGCGACTTATATAAGTGGATGAATGAAACTTTCCCAAGTTTTATCGAATTAAAAATTGTAATAGAAATATAAGAAATAGTTTGTGGGTATTCATACCTAAGTTCGCCATCGTATCACATGGTTATTGAAAAAGTCACACAGTGCGTTTTCAATCAAAAGAAGCAGGAAAACAAGCTTGAATTGAAGTGAACAACTTCAATTCATTCCAATCTGCTATTTAGGTATTTACAAATATTAGAATACAACCTGAAAAGTTTTGTGCGTTCTGTTTGAATACAACGCTTTCGAACCGAAGGAAATGTAAGTAAGTAAACTCAAACAAACATGTTAATTGCAAGGGGGTGTAAAAAGATGGATGAGGTGCGCAGGTGCTAGGAAACAGACGGACGACGTATCTCCAGATCCGTTGTTGGAGTGTCTTTGCTGTATAGCATTTGCTAATACCAACTTTGTGCAATACAACCAAACAGAGACGTATATAGCTTGACAAAATGAAAATAGCAATCTCCTTGTATCCTAACGAAGAAGGAACTGAACTAAGCTAAATGGCAAAGAAAGGTAAAGAACATGAGGTAACAAAATGTAACCAAAGACATCGTAAGACTTACTTCTTTATTTTCGCGGAGGCAAGTGATATACAGAAACTGAAATTCAACCCAAAAGCATGCGATCATTATAAATCCTATAGAGCGTGTCTCCAATACAAACGTGTCAAAAAAAACACGGAGAAAATTTGACAATTTCGACTACGGTTGATGATGATGTTACAATAACTTTACTATGTGGAAGTTGTCTATTATAGTATTCTGAAATATTTGAGAATGTTATTGAAGAAGTTATTGTCACACTTGGATAGGTTTTCACGAAACATTGGGTATATGTGTTCAAATAGAAATAGAGCGAAAACCCACCGTGCGAAAACGTTGCAAAACGAATGAAATAGAACGAACAAGGGAGATCCCGATGCTGACTAGAAGAATTATTGCATAGGGAAGGAACAAGCGACGTTTCTCTATTTAACCCGACAAGTAAAATGTGTACCAGAGTGCCAGTGCTTCTTCGTTTCTATACCAACATTTCCACGTAGCAAGTCTGCATTCGTGCAGATTCACGTAAATGAGATATTCGAACAGAAATTTCGCTATTAGATTCAGACGTAGAATTCAACATACTGAGAAGACGTTTTATGTAGATAGAACCTTTGTTTTGTAATATTATCGAATTTAATTAAATTAAAATAGGAATTTCCAATCTACTTCCAGTAAATATATATTTCTATTATTCTGACAAATTCCACCGACAAAATTAGAAATTCTTCCTGTTGAAGCCCTTCTAATTTTCTCTGGTAGGATCAAATTTTAGTAAATTAACTAAATTCTAATATATAATGAAACCGCAAGCAAAAACATGTTCTAGCACGTAGATCGCATGAAAACAACAAGAAGAAGCCAAAAGTTAAAAACACGAAGCTGACGTAATTTATTGTAGAAACTAGAAATTATAATTAATAGTTTAGTTAGTAGCCAAGATTCAAGGATATTTCTAAGCAGTATTTTTCCCTTTGAAGCTGCAGCAATATTCCAGTGCAACGAGTTAAATGTGTTGTTGCATATATTGTGTTAAATTGTAAAACGTACAGTTAGTAAGTTATAATGGGTTGCAAGCATTATAGGGACGCGTAGGAGGACAACTACTAGTACTAGATGTAAAGCTCGCTAGATAGTAGTATTATCTACTTCAAAAACGGATACGGAAAGTGTACTATCGCGAGAAACAGAACTGACTAGTGACTGTCAGCATGGCGATCTTTAATCCATTTTAGTACTGACATTCTCACTTGTTAAAGTGAAACCACCTCTGCGTAAAGACGATAAGTCATAAACCTGAATAGCATAAATAAGCACAAGAATACACCAAAAGCTCTAGGTCCTCCCCTTTCTACGGCTGAGGCGCCTCCAGGCTTCCTATCCATGGATCTTTTTTCGAAAATAGGTATTTAGATAGGAGTTCAGTCAGTAAGTGTCTGACATTGGCTACTG
>JARJEB010006682.1:0-11398 GCA_030264535.1 Liometoxenus newtonarum
TATTAATACGCTCGGGCTTTACTACACTCGGCGTTCGCTTCGCTCCGCCTCGTGCGTAAACTTGCCCTCGCGTATAATAGCCTGCATTATGGGCTCATTGAATAATATACTATTAACATTTATGCTCATTAATATATTATTCTAAAAGTGTCGATTTGGACTCCTTGTTATAAAAATTCAATAAAGTTTCTCTACCTGCGATATTTTACATTACAGAACATTTAAATATATCTACTTCATAAATTATATATGCTTCAATGAAAAAGGAAAATTGTAATCTAATTAATAAATTCTAATAATGGGTAGAACAAAATATGAGCAATTTATAAATTTATAATACATAAATAATTCATTATTCTATTTTTCCACTGTTTATTCTTCTTAATCAATAACTTCCTCAAAGAATAATTTGCTTTGGTGCTAAGGTTCATTGATTATTAGATTACAAAGAAGAATGGCTAAAATAACAATGAGTGCCACGTATAGTAAATTAATTCTTTAAACGTCCTGTAATAATGAAACTCAATTGTCCATGATCGCATTTTACTACCTAATACAATTCAAAGAGCCTATAATTTACAAAGGCCATGATCAAAATGATGAATTATACTGATCGGAAGAAAAAAAAAATGTTGAAATGTATGTTATTTGCATTGAAAGGATCAACAATTATTTCTTTCACATGTTACGAAAATAAATCAAACATTGATTTACTAAGCGTCGCCACAGTTTTCATCAAAGGATCAGAGGATTCACTTGTTATATGTCCTACATCTGGGATAAGAAAACAACGTATTTCTCGTGAACAACGTTTTCGTTCTCAAATCGCATATGACGTTAGCAATTAGTGAAAATAATGCAAGACGCAAACATTCCTCTGGCATAATCGCAAGAGATTTGCACAGGATGATTAAAGTAAAAACATGCAAAAGACAGGAGACTTATATCTTGAAATGAAGAATTAAAATGGAATTTGCAGCGAATGAATTTACGAATAATTATTTTATATTTTTGTAAAACGAATTTAGTTTGATTCTATCTAATACCAACAAGGATATCTTCTGCTGGAGTTCACTTTATATAATCTATAAGTGGAAAGGAGAGGGAATATATGTGGAAGGTAAGCGTTCGAGGAGCTTACAGAAAGCGCAAACAAAGCATTTAATTAGGAAGAATTGAACGGAATGTTGGGTAGCACAAGATTATTGTTATTTAGGTGAAAATGAATCACATTGTGCTTTGTTTTCCTTTAAAGCGAATGCCAAAACGTTAAGCTCGATTCAAATACGGGGTATACTTCAATATTCAAAGAGGAATGCATACCCATTCAATAATAAGGAATAGATTAGAAATAGTCAAGTAAAGTGCGTTCTGGACCAAAATCCTATGTAATTTTAAAGCGTGGTAAAATCGGGCCCAAAGTGGTGGGGGTAAAAGTGGGGATAAAATGGAACGCTCTGATTGGTTGAAGTGGCGGAAAATTCAAATTTAAAGAGAATAACTAACGCGCGCGCGTTGTTTTTGTTGTTGTTTGTTATTGTTGTGTTATTACGCGCACGCGCGCGGGTTAGTTATCCTCTATAAATTTGAATTTCCCGACACTTCAACACTTCAACCAATCAGAGCTTGTCTACTTGTTAAGAAAGTCGAGATAAAGACGTGCAGTTTATAAATATAGGACATAAAAGAAACATAAGAATTGAATAAATAACTTCCCAAATCAAAAAGTTGTGTTTTCATTTAGTTGCTATTAGTCAATAGTTACGCTCCTTTTACACGAAATCTCAGTTAATTCTCAGTTGTGACGTCATGCCTCAATTATTTGCACGTTCCTGTTACATAGGAAATTCAACTGAGGCGGATCAGTTGAACGAAGCTTGCTTGAGAGCTTGTGCTATAGTGAGTGGATCACACTCAGGTTAAAAGAGAGATTATTTGCCGAATGGGCAGCTCTAATGTTTTATACATTTTTGTTGATAACTAACGATTACTAATCTAGAAGTGAGCCAGACGGAACAATTTGCTGTCCTTTTAGCATTAATTGATGACGTACAACATATTAAGTTCACTGAGTGGCTAACAATCACGTTAGTGTAAAAGGAAAGTAACTATTGAATTGAAATTTGAAGAACGTATATTATTCTTACAAAAAGGAAAGAACCTGATATACTTCTTCCAAATGTAAATTTCCATTTACTATAAATGTTGCATGAAAGTTTTATGAACGCCTTAGGTATATACCTTCAGGGAAGCAAAAGACTAAAAGATAAAGGAAAATATAATAAAATAATGAAGAACAAAACTGATGCAAAGTTGTTGAAGGGAACAGAACGGAATAGTAGAAAAAGTCGAAGGATCTTACAAAAATTTATCTTATTTTAAAATACGTCATACAGTACAGACGACTACACGGCGTGCAGTTGTTGGAATGAGAACAATTTATAAACGAGAGTATACATAATGAAAAGGATCGCCGTAACCGGAGCGAAATGCATACAGGGTCGCATTCCTTATACCTAATCTAGATTACTGAAAGTTTTACAGGATTCTTGGGTACAAACACGCACAACATACGTAAATACTTGAGAAGTTTAGAAAACAAACTCAGCAAAGTCGCTTCCTTTCACTTATATGCATTCACAAACTTGTCTCTTTCAAAAATATATACTTTGACAATGGATTATAATAAATTGGATGAATTCGCAAACGAAAGGAAAAAATGGGGCATACGAAAAAGAGTCAATTCGTAGGTATGTTTTCCACATATCCATTTGAATAGTTAAGTATAAATAATAATTTGCAACGCAGGGATATGAACAAGAACAACAATCTCAGCATCTCGGCTCATAAAGTTTTTGACAGTCATCGCTTCGCAACTAACTCATGATTTGACTTACGCAGGGGTCGACAGATTTTCCAGCGAGAAGAGTCAAATTGTAAAGAAAAGATGATAACGAAGGTATCAGAGAACCATTTTTTATTTAAAACTGATAGTCAAAACGGCTTTTTATGTCGTTATAAAAGGGGCAAACTGAGTACCTTTTAATTGCAATTTCAATTTAGTTCATCAAGAAAATACTGTAAAAAAAGCTTGAATTAGTTTATTCACTTGTTGGAAAATTGCGCATGTATGAAAAGTAGGTATATGTGATTTTTTGTTTGTTTTGTGCATAAAATGGATTTCCATTTTGCTATTTTAAATTTAAAATACCACCTCTCGACTCGACAACCACCACACAACCAGAACACACAAGTAAATTCTATATATTAAGGGTGTTGCCGTCAAGTCCTATTTATTCTAATCGCATTCATATGGAAATTTCTATCGTACCGGAATATCGCGCAAGCAAAACTAACAATTTTTCGCATATTTTATCAAAAACTCAAATTCACAGCATGTTCAACTATTCCAATTGCTACATATACTTACTTGAACT
Organism: Liometoxenus newtonarum; assembly: GCA_030264535.1. Classification (NCBI taxonomy): domain Eukaryota; kingdom Metazoa; phylum Arthropoda; class Insecta; order Coleoptera; family Staphylinidae; genus Liometoxenus; species Liometoxenus newtonarum. Next base: position 3,438 of record JARJEB010006682.1, read on the forward strand.
TTGCACTTGGCGTATTGCAAAAAATCGAAATATCCTAACAGAATCCAGAAGCAACACGGACATAAAAATTCAAAGCCGTACAAGAATACTGAACCAAAAGATGGAAAAATCCCGGAATAGTTATTATCATTCAAACTTTATGCAATTTCGATGCAAAATGTTATGTATTTATAAATATAGTTACTTGAAAATGTGTTTGATTATTGATCAGATTATGTAAGCACTAGTTAAAACTGTTAATTAACGTGATTATGTTATTAGCCATGTGTCGATAAACGCATTAAAAAACTCGTCGTTGTCATCGGATTAAAAGTCCATTGTGTTTCGAAATTCAATGTGGATACAAACACTGCCTAATAAAAATGTTGCTTGTGTGTAAAAGGTGTTTGTGTGAAGGGGCGGCAGTCATTTTGTGTAAATATCGGAAAGTTTACGTACATACAACTCAACGAGTTGGAATCAACATATATAAAACCAACTTGCATACGTAAATGTTATAGGGTCCTTAAAAATTTCAAAATTTCGAAATAAATGTTACTTGATGCGGTTTTGGGCGCGACATTTTTGATCTTAATTTGCATTAAAACTTCCATTGTGCTATTTAGATTCAACAATGTAAGAATGTTAATTACTTGTTTGGGACAAATTGCAAAATAAATATTACCACATTGACTTTTATCAGCTTTATCAGTCTTGTACTGATTGTTTGATATTATCTTGAAATAACCTGTATAAAGATTTTGTTGTAAGTTTAAGTTGGTTTTGGGTACTGCCCTATGTATTCCTTTCCCGCCGCTACCTCAATTTCAAGCCTCCGAGGACGACGAACACAGTTAGTGGGTATAGACATAGTGCTCATATATAAATAAGAATGATTCGCTTCAACTGATGGCAAAGATCAACACCACTATACTTGTCTTCACCATCCACTTAACAGCGGGTCCCAGAATATATTAACCTACACTTGACCTTAGGCAACGAACCGGTTCATGATGGTAAGACAGATAAAAATTAACATTTATCCTTTTGATCTTGTAAGTATTGACGTTAAATAATATTTAGACTCAAAAGTTGTACAAATCCGTCTGCAAATTGGTTGGAATATATTCATGTTCGTTTTTCTTAATTCCCCACATTTTCAACTTTACACAATTTTCCCATTCGTCGTTCCAACAACTTCAAGCACTTAAACTTCAACTAAAACTTTCTAACAACACATCTACCTCCTGCAGGTATTAGCAGTGAATTTCCGCCATTGCACCAAGAAAATAACTCAATTATTTTGTTTCCTCATATACTCTACTAGCTTATAAGTCAATATACAAAGATACAAAAATAATCAAATACGCAGTTCAGTATAATAACACTTTTAGGTGCAAAACCTGTAATGTACTGAAACCTTGATTGATGATAAATTCTCGTTCCGCAACTTTCCATCTCCAAACATCATGTTAAATTCATCATTACAGGTGGGTGTGGTGGGTCTGGGTATTATATTATAATCGAATATGTTCTACCAATATTAAGCACTAAATGAAGATGATGTGAAGGCAAGAATTTATTTATTCTATGCATACAGCTAGTAGTACGCTACGAAGAGAGAAACATTATGCGCTCCTCGTGTTAGGGGAATTTTAAGCATACACATTAGCGGCGCACGTCGCTATTAAATTATTTTCGTTCATCTAGCATCGCATCATTTTATCCCGTTTCGCATAAAAGCTCGAACGTTATAGCTGTATCAACAATAATAAGATATTTAATACGGGGAAAGGTTATATAGAAACGTGAGCTTCCTACAGAATGAATGCGCGGTGAGCGACGAGGAAGAATCGTCGGAATATTTAATAAACGGCGTTAATAACGGGTGCAGGAAGGCGGCAATTTAACGTTTCAGAGAATACACTCTCCAAACATTGTTATATGTTACAACTTCAGCTTTCCAAGTCACTCTTTAATCAATTCGAAGACTGGACAGGCAACACGTCGAACCCTTGCGTGGCGCCCAACCTTTCCATCAGTGAAGGTTGGAAGCACGGTCGGACGAAGAAACAACAGTGCAACTGGAAGCAATATTATGCAGCAATAACAAAATCTCAATTCATTACTTGATATCATTGTCGTCCATCTGCATTTTAAACAAAACCCCTCTGAGAGACGGCATTATGTATGTAAATGAGACGTGCTAACGTATAACAATACCTTCCCTTGCTTCGCATATATATATATATATATATATTCGCATTCTCACTATGGTGCCCACGTTGTACATTCTACAAGACAACGAAAATGTATTACTAGTACCGGAACTGTATATATGTATTTGAAACGGGACTGTAGTGAATGCCGTGAATAGGAAAACTGGCACGTTGAGCATTGAAACAATGCTGAGTTGCCGACGATTATGAGTTCGAATCACAAATTTCATCTACAAACTTTCTTCCGTACATAGGAGAATCTCCGAAACCTAAATATCCTTCATAAGCATACTTCTATGAAGGTTATGTTCCTTCTACATATATCCACAATTCAGCATGTACAAAATTTTCATCTAAAAAATAAATATTCAATATATATATATAATTTGAAATATCCTAATAATTCCATTTTAGTGAGTATATGTCAAAACAATGGATTCGAGAGCATGATATACCTATAGTTACCATGTGCGGCTATTTAAATTAACCGCAATTTCAAGGATGGTTTATAATCAGAATTCCAGTAACGACGGGAATTGGATACGTGGAGGTTTAGATGGGAAACTTTGCACAAATGTAAGCAAAACTTGACGGTATCTGTTGTTATACATATGCATGCATATTATCTACATTATCTTTATGTGTATGTTTGCTGTGAAATTCTGTGATTTTGACAGCAATTATGCTATTCCAGGCGTTCTCAAAAGTTTGCTGGTCGAGACCCACTTTTGAAAATTATCATTCTTCGCGACCCATTTTCGCGTTCATGTCGCTACGTAGGTAATTCAACTATTTTCATTTTTTAAGAATATTTGCGACCCACCAAAAATCGGCTTGCGACCCACCCATGACTTTGAGAACCCTTGTGACTTACATAGAAGTGCCCTCCATTGTTCTATTCAGAATATAATATATAAAACATGAAAATAATACTTGTTTCTGGTTTAATGTATTACATAAATTGGGATAACAAAAATTAATGAACCTAGGACGCTAGAACGAAAAAAATGTAAATTCATAAAGTAAACCGTAAAATGTAAAAATCCTGTGCAGAAAGAAATCAAATGAAAATAACAAAATTTGAAAATCAGATAAAACTAAAACTAAATACGAAAATGGTAAAAGTTTTATTGTACAGCAATAAATGAATTCCGTTTCCATCATTAGTAGATAAGTATTTTAGTTTTCATTGTAAATCTATGCACTATGTAGTTATGAGCCTTGAATAGTTTTCAAAAGATTTTCAGCCAACAGTTGTAGGTACAACACAAAAACGTAATATATTTAACAAAACATGAGAGATTTTAAAGGACTGCACACAAGAATGATTGGTATTGGTACAATATGAATTCCAAATTCATCTTTGAATATGACAGTTACTTTGATTTGGTTTGGTTTGGTTTAAAATAATTGGACCTCCATGCGGACATCACCTCAAAAATCACTATTTCGGACTAGCAGACAATCTGGATTCGTGGAGACATATCAAAATCTCCAAACCAAACGAAAGCAAAATCGATCAGCATGATTTGGTCCGAAAACATTACTTTCCCTTTGTAACTTTTGAGAATATATTGGAAAGTAAAGTTTTGCTAAGTTGATGTGCGTTTGCCGGTTTGCTGCGGCGGAGACGGGGTGGTTCGTTGGAATGTATTGGTCAAAAGGTCTGTAAATGGGCGCCACTCTACGTTTAACGTGGCAGAGACACGGAGTACACAGTTTATTCAATATGGTTATTAATTTATTTATTAACTTCCAACAAATTACAAAAAGATTAGCGACTCGTACACAGGCTAATCCGGTATACGAGTATGTAATTGTGACACTGTTTCAAACAATGAAGAGGGGTCAAGTGCACGATATCCCGGCCGGGAATACAAATGTAACGTTCAACGTTACAGTTTCTATGCTAAAATTTTTATAAAGCATGACCACACAACCCACGTCCTTACATACAATACATCTGAACATAAATACATCTACCAAACAAAATAGAGTAGCCGACTTACTTATTTTTTTTATTAGTTGTACGTGAATCAGAAGCGAAATTTTTTAGCTATATAAAATAAGAAAATTCTGTTTGAATTTATTTGTAGTTGTAAATTTTTGAAAAGATATCTTAGCTTATTGTTCTCTGCATTTTTCTTTTTTTCGTTCTACTCGAGAAGAAAGGGGTGCTTTCTTCTTGTTTCCATTTTTTTTGGTTCTCCAATATCTTATACTCTTTATTTTCTTTTGTGAATAAACGCAGAATGTGAATGCGTTCACGTTGGTGTGGCTCGAAAAGTTATTTCAATTACGTGCCGTCGGTTTCGGTGTTGGTGGGGTACTACCCTACTACCTGCATCATTTTAACGAATAAAGAATAAAAATTCCCAGCCATATATCATGACATAAAAGAGCTTATCAAATGACGTATGCATTATTGCGCTCGCACACACATCATGGTTTCTCCTAACCAGACGTGCACACAAAACGTTGAAATGCTTTTCGCATTTCTACTTCATATTTAGGTTATTTCAATAAGAAAATGTCTTACTGCCTCTACCTGCACCAAAATTTAAACTTGGTATGTTACCGTGACTACTCCATGATACCAAGTGTGCGGGGGCACAACTTACCAACATATGTTAAGGGAAGTTAAATAAACTGAAGGCAGTGGGCGATACTTGGCAGAAAGAAATGTTTAGTATGCAGGCAAGAAAATGCCAGAGAAAAGCCATAAGGTACAAGAAAAACTAGCCCAAAAGAATTGGGGCACATAGTAAAACAAGGTTCGAACATTTTCAATATCAAAAGGTTTTTATATCCTGCCAAAAAGTTGAACTAGAGAACTGAAGAATTGGCGAACGAGTGAGATTTTTTGGTGATGCGCTTTATATTAGCACCAAACTTTTCCAACTTCTTTTAGCTACCGAAACCGTTGAAAAAGCTTATAGGAAAAACGAAATATTGCAACTTTCCTAAAAAGAAAAGGATTCTAAGCAATTTTGTTATCCCATGTATTTTTTAGCTATACCTACATTCACTTTCATATATATTTATTATCAAGGTCACTTTAAGATACTCGTACCTACCTACAAAATCCAAGTTTGATTACATTTTTTTCGTCACTTAAATCGTTTTCTTATCTATACCTACACCTCACCATAACCAATGACCAAGTGGCAAATTTCTTTCCAGAGCAAGCACCAAATTTCTAAATTGCTAAATTGCATGACTGCGATATTAAGTGGGACTTGATTCAACAGCAGTAATCAGGACATCTGGATGTAGCGAACCGTTCTATACATGTAGATTTGAACTCCAACTTTATGCAAAGACGAACATTTTCCCCAAACCCTAACAACAAGCAACAACACGTGAAATTATTCACGATAAGAAACACTAATACTTCATCGTTCAGTTCCTACAGATCAATTTTGTGATTTGAATCAATTATTAGTTAGAAAGCCGTAATTTATAACGAATTGAAAAACAAAAAGGAATTTCAAATCTAAGCACATCAGTAAAACTCCAGGAATACGAGGAATCTATACTTTCCTGTGCATGAATATTATTGAAACTTATTTAATAAAGGCCAACTTTTATGGAAGTTCTAAGCACACTTAAATCTTTAATCGCATCTATAAATTTATAAATCAATACTTGTTCGAAAATAAAACAAGAAATTGAAGAAAAACAACAGTAATAGAAAAGTTTTACACTTTTATACTTAACTTTTTCAACTCGTGTGTTTGATTTCGAATTATCTTTGTTCCACCTAGAACGTTATTCTCATTTGTACAATGTTTGTTTTTTCGTTGTTCTTTCGTTCTGTTGTCGTTTCTGTAGTGAAAAAACTATTATTTTTCAAATGGCATTTATTTAGGAAATACAAGCTGGGCACGTTTAATCGAAAAACCCTGAAGAAGTATCATTTTTATATTTCTTGTTCTTTTGTGTTCTTATATCGTTGACGTCCTTGTCTTTCCCTTGTTCACTCGTTGTACGAGTGTACGTGTTTTTGCAATAATAAAAGTAACGAAATGTGGGTACACATTGCGCGAGTGGAATGCAACGTTGTTTGGGGTGTTATTAACGTGTGCAGTTGTGTGCACTGCATGCAGCCAGCCACAGCTTTGTATGCAGAGAAGCGAATTGTTTTGAGACTAGCTCTGTAGCCTCGAGATATTTTTATGTCTTAGCTGCTTCGACATAAATGTCGATGTACGTAAACAATAACACTAAATTGCAGCTGCAATATTCCAAATTTTGGAATGGATTTCATGCTTCACGATGGTCTATTATATCAGAGGGTGTAGGCGTATTTATCATAGGGAAATTATGTGCGGCGCACCGGGGCCCCAACGATTTAAGGGCTCAGTTCGTAAATTGACGATCTGAAAATTTAAAAAAAAATTAAAAAATTAAATGATGATTTGGTATTATTTCGAAATGCTTTGCAGATGTGATATGATGGGATATGGGATTTCCCATTCCCGCTTTGCTAAGACAGAATCAAGGGGACATAGAACCAATTTAAGCTAACTACGTCACTGGTCTATATTTGTATTATTGAAGATGATTCTTGGGAAGAAAGGGAAACAATGTCAAGATTATATTCTTCGTATAACAAACTCTTCTACATACCTTTCCAAAATCGGATCTTATTAACCAGAAATGAGTGAGTGGGTTGGGTCCAATAATGGACCAAATCGCCAAAACACTCATAATTTTGCTTTTCAAAAAATATTACTTTAGTATAATAATGTTCAAAATATCTACAGAGCGTTGATTTTACCATCGAACTCGAACATAACAAAAATATACGAGTCAAATCATAGCACTGGCGATGCACGGTCAAAGTAATTAATTTTTATGATCATGTCGTTACTGTCACTTGTCACTTTTTTCCTTGTCATATTTGAATTGATTGTTCACAAATTGTTCATGGATCATAACTTCTTTCTCAAGGGTTTAGCTCTTTCAAATAACTCACACAACACGAATCTAGATTCAACACGGTTTACAATAATCATCAAAATAGCTCTCACACAGATGCACTGACTTGTGATCGTGATGTGTCGTCGTACGTCCCACATCCCCACTCTCCTCCCATCCGTCGGTATGACTTTAACAATAAAAATGCTCACTTCCATGAGTTTTACTCGTTTATTTCAGCTGCGAATATTGGGCATGCTATGTTCGACGGTAAAATAAACGCACGGTATGTCAATAACAAACGGACATTTTAGTCCCAAATTAAATTAGCATATTACTGAATAATATTTACATGGAATGAATATTTTAATTAGAAATAAACTAAGCTGTATATTGAATTTTCTTAAAATCACAAAGTAAAAATAATTTGCCAAAGACCTAATTTGATTTATTAATATGAACATAAAGCAGAAACCGAAGAGATTTATGGAAATCGGCCTAACGCGAACGTGACTGTAATCCTCAACCCAAATTTAATATCGACAAAATTCGACGATTTAACGATTACATCATAAAATGCTACCAAACATCATAAACACATCATAAAATGTTTACTGGAATTAAAATGATTAATGAATAGTTAATTCTTTTACAAATGTAAATTGCATACTAAAACTATTAGAGCATTAGTGCACCTTAACGTAACAAAAAATCGGTACGTATTCGCACGGCACAACTTTCCGACAATATAAACTATAATTTGGAAGAAATCGTCGATTGTAAAAGAAATCGGTGCGTGAAATTCGCACCACACAACTATAACATACTTATACTAATCCA
>JARJEB010006687.1:0-20101 GCA_030264535.1 Liometoxenus newtonarum
ATTGCAACCAAACCAAGCAACTTACCACGATGAAACTTGGTACGTGGGTTCATTTAGGTCTCAATTGAAACTGGAGTAAAAATAAATATCTTCGGCCAGTAAATAAGGAAGATATGGGCTGTCAAAATATTAATTTGCGTATTACTGGTTCAATAATGTTATATTAATTTCGAGATTAATTTATTAGGAAAATATTCACATTAAGCATGTAACTTGACGTAAATAATAATATACAATTAAAGGAAGCGAATTAATAATATTATTATCTGTGTGCAAGAAATGTTAGTTGGGAACTGTAATAAGAGCCTATAACAGTTGATGTGTTTATTGTATGTGCGTACTTGAATATCGTAACATCCGTGCCATGCTTGATGTTGTCGGATGTTAAATAATTAGTTTTAATTTACGCCTATTCATTACATTCTTTTGACGTGATTTCACGTTATAAAGGAAGCGTCCCAACGAGGAGATTTCGGCGTTTATTTCGTCAATCATATGGTGAACAAAGTGTAACAAATAAAGATACATACCGAGCGTTAGGACATAAATTTGAACATATTAACATAGGCAGTTTGCATTTATAATATTTAGAAGGATATAAAAATTAAACGAAATGGCAATCGTAACTCGTAACAAAGATGTTATAATAAAAGTGCGTTTAAATATAATTTATTTAAAATAAGTTATTATTTTTATTAATTTTTTTTATTTAATTTTATGTATTTCATCCAGACAACTTAGGAATTTATGTTATTTTTTTACACTCACTAGTAATGAATATTGTATTAAAACTTGGATTTATTTTAGAAACCACGGCTCTTTCCACTTCTTGGATTGACTTAAAGCTGCCCGGCGTTCCTCCTTGAATAAATTGAATCCATTTTGTGAAATCTTTGAGAGCGACGAAATTCAATTTTCATTTTGAATTTAAAAATGTACTACACGAGGAAAACTATTCTCATTTTTTTGTCTCATTAGTTATTAGTGTTATTACCATTTTTTTCAATGGAAATTGTGAAAAGGAATCTGATATACCGTGGAAATGTTTAGTTCGCTGCCTCAACACCTGGATATATGTGTAAATGTAATAAAATGTTGAAATTATTTACATAAAAAACTAACGTTTTTCATGGGTACAGTTGTACAGATGTCATTTGAAATTTATTTTTGTAATTAGAGTCAGCGATGTTTATATTGTAAATAATCCGCCGGATATATACAGGGTGGTTGACGAATCAGTAACCAGCAAATAACGCGCAAACCGTTTAAGATATGAAAAAAAGTTTTAAGTAAATGTTTCTACGATACTTGTGTTCTATCAAATGGCATTAGTAATTACTTTCTAACCCTCAGCACTTTCCAGATCCAGAGTGTTACTTTGTTTTTTAATTGGAACATCCTGTATTTTTTGACATTTCCTGAAAGACCTTTTTAAATGCTGAAAAATGATACCCCACTTGGTATACTTCGGGTCAATACTTTTTTTGTTATTTATGAAAACGTCAAATAAAAATTCTGATCAGCGATGAACCAAAATATACTTAATCAGATGCAGAATTTCGACAAAACTGGATTGAGAATTTGGGACCAATTTTGTGGCACGCGGGTTCACGAGACTTATCCCTACCTAATTTCTCTTTGTGGGGGTTTATTTTAAGACAAGATGTATGAAATTCAGTCTGCAAGTCTTTAGGAATTAGAGAATAGAATTGCAACGGCGTGTTTGTTAGTAACCCTAACAATGGTGCAAAATGCTAGATAAGCTTTTATTTTAAGAAATTAATCATTATTTACTATTTGTATCAGGCTTTTATTTGAGATTTTCATAAATTTAAACGTAAATAACATAAAATCTAATGATCCGAAGTATACCAAGTGGGGTATCGTTATTTAGCATTTAAAAAGGTCTTTCAGGAAATGTCATAAAATACAGGGTGTTCCATTGAAAAGACAAAGTGACACCCTGTATCTGGAAAGTGCTGAGGGTTAGCAAGTAAGTACTAACGCTATTTTATAGAATGCAAGAAACGTAGAAACTTTTACTTCAAATATTTTTTTGTATCTTGAACGGTTTGGGCGTAATTCACTGGTTACTAATTGCTCAACCACCCTGTATAAACTCTCTGGTCGTAACAGGTCGTAAGCACAGAATGAAATACGTTATAGGACGTCACATTTACCTTCTGAACGCTTACGCGAGCTATTGGAACATAATGGCTGCGTTTTTTTGCTCTCATGGAATAATATTCCACGAGAGACGGCAAAAAACGAAAAAAAGCTAATCGGGTCTCGAGAGACCGGACAGAAATCGCAGAGCTGGAGAGTCTCGAGTCATCAATAAAACGGCTCTTCCGTCTTCTGGAATGCTCTCCGGCTAGGCAAAAAAACGCACCCATCATACATAAGTGCTTATAAGCACTTACGAGTGCTAACGGAACACGGCCATAAATTCAAGGCATATTCAAGGCAGTGTTGCCAACCACACGATAATTATCGTGTACACCCGATAATTCAAACTTAGATACGATTTGAGGATACGATAAACGATAACAGATCATTATCGTGTACTAAAACACGATAATTTCATCATTTAAATTTTCACTCAAAATTAAAATGTAACCACTCCCTAGTACTGTGATATATACACATACGACAGAAACCCGTAGCAAAAATATACTTTTCTGCCTACCCCCAGCAGTGGCAATTTTGCAAACAAAATTAGTTGCGTAGTTAGAATAATTATACTAGCAGAAGGATCACTTCTGTGTCTTCCGACAGGCGAAGTTTTGTGACTTTGACGTAGTCAGCCTTGTTTCGTCTAGGTTTGAATTTGCGGGAAATTTGAATTTGCAGTGTATTTTTGTATTAAAATAAATTCAAATATCCCCCCCCCCCCCTGAACCAATTATCAAATTATTTAATTTCGTTTTCTCTTATAAACGATAAATTTTCACAAAAAACAATATTTTTTTAACTGCTTCACGATAATTTGTTTGCATCGAGTTGGCAACACTGATCATTCAAGGTTAGTTACATGGGTTACATTCCCGTGCGTTGTGGATGTCCTCTACCTCTATTTACAAACACCCGGTAAATAAATTGCTTGTAATTATTACTCCACATAATAAAATAGAATTGAAAGTAGATTTCAGTTTTGTTCACATTCAAAATAATGGATATTAACAATCAGTTACTTCATGTGACCAAAACCGTCGAAAAACAAGTCGATGCAGCTCTGGAACAAATCGACAATTTGGATGCCAAGGATTTGGAAGCCCTTCGAAACAAACGTATCAAGGAAATGAAAGATAGAGAAGTGAAAATTCGTGAATGGAGACAAAACGGACATGGGAATTACGAGGAACTGGCCGAAGAGAAACAATTTTTTGATGTAATTAAAAAATCAGAAAACGTCGTACTTCATTTTTACACAAACAGCAATGAACGTTGTAGAATCGTCGATAAGCATTTTAAAATTATTGCTCCGAAACATCTGGAAGCGTTATTTACAAAACTAAATGCCGATAAATGTCCATTTTTGACTGAAAAACTCAAAATCAAAGTCATACCTTCTATTGTTTGTGTTCACAATGGAATTATGGTTGATAAGTTAGTTGGATTTACAACTTTGGGCAACAAGGATGATTTTAGTAGTGAAGATATGGTGTGGCGTTTGGCTCAAAGTGAAATTTTGGAGTTTGATGGTGATTTGAGTATTATGCCTTCTGAACAAACAAAGCCAGCAAAAGCAAATGGAAGAATTCGCAGTGGGGCATATAATGGGGATGATGATGATTTATATGTTGACGAAGCAACTGGAGTAAAGCCAGTGCAGAATTATGAGCTGACTGCTGAAGAGGAGGCTGAACTTGAGCTTTAAATATCGTAGAATCTCTCAGTTTTGGGTGAAGGTGAAATGAAACACTAAAAAATGAAGATAACAAATTAAATAAAGCTCAGAACAAGCATTTTAATCTGGGTTTGCTTCAATTTCTTAAGTTCTTAGTAGTATAAACCCATATTCGTTTATTACTCATGTCTTAAATTTAACAAATTCTTACGCAGATGCACACGAAAATCATTTATAATTAATTATATGTATACCATACATACAATGTCCATAAAAATATGTAAAAATATAAAATCAATAATGATCACATTCTAAGAGTTACGATTCCAGTGGAGCTTCCATCAATCGTTTTTCTCGCGATTCCTTTCCTTTAATTGCAGTGTTTGGCACATCCGGTAATCGCATATCTTGAAACACCTCTTCGTCCTCAATGTCTTCGCCCTCGTTGTCGTAAGTTTCCATTCCAACTACAGGTAATTCGGTTGTGACTTCCTGCGACTGTGATACAAGTTGATCAAGTTCTTCGAGGACAGAGTCCTCATCTTCCTGCGACAGGGAGCCAGATATCATTGCACTGATCTCCTCTTGCTTATCGTACGCCTCTTTGGTCTCATCCAAAATTCTTTCAATGTCGTCGATGTTCAACATTTCATTGATTTCCTTTAATGCTTTGTTGCCGACTTGCAGACCCTGTACGACTTGAACTTCAACTTGAGCAAACTCGATGTCCGATGTTAATTGCTCCAAATTATTCAGCTGCTTGTCGGTGTTGGTGAGCAATGACTCCTGATAACGCTTTTTACGTAGTAATAAAAGTGCCCGTCTATAATGAAAATTGAAATTTCATTTAAACATCAATGGAATTATAGGTGTCATGTATAAATACTCTTTTTTGCCCTCAGATACCAATTCTCTTGCTAAATTCCGGTCCTTTTCTAATAAGGTCTCGATGCGTTTCTGGTATAGCCTGAGTTTATCACGTTGCTGTTTCAACTGCTGTTGGATTAAGATAATGAATATTTTTCGTCAATTGTCAATAAGAATGAAATATTCAAAGTAAAAAAAAACAGGAGAATTTCTTACCAAAACAGCTCTGTCTTGTTCGGTTACTTTGCTAGGGCCTCTGGTTTTCTTTCCGAAAAGATTACCCATGTTCTAATCCAATGAAGGTACAACTTTGTAAATCAAAGGTTTTATCAATACACTCGTGTTTTAGTAATCAATGCACATATCACAATCAAGCTACGACTATGTGAATTTTGTGATGATTATCACTGATCTGGTTATTTACATTTTATTTAGTTGTTTATGAGGTTAGGTTGTATGATGATACAACCTAGGCAACCAGAAAAACATTCATTCTTATGGCGTTTTCGACTTTAGCTGGGGGGGCGTTCAGGAAGTACGCTCTCGATGCAAGAGCGAGCACTAGAGCGACCAAAAGCGTTCAAAATATGTGCGAGAATGGTGGGAGCGCACTCCCAAGAGTGTAGCTTGATCGTTCAAAATCAAAATGTGCCGAGTAAACGAGTAAGCACTCAAGAGAGCGCTACCACATACCCAGTCTTAACTGGTTATTTTGAGAGTAATTAGGAAATTGTCCTAAACTCACTCAGAAAAAAACGAAGAAATCGAATTACCAAACATAAAAGTTAGGTTTGGAACAAGTTGAAATTCTGGTTGGAATGAATTGAGAATGGCGGGGCGCACTTTTTCCCTAGGATGTAATGTCACAATTGCCATCAATGTTTCATCTTCATCAGATGATTCTAATGGTGATTGTACTGAATCATTGAGAACTACATGTTTGCAAGCCATTAAAAGCGTAATGACTCCTAAGTACTAACTATTCTTATCAAGGTTATTGTTCATTATGAAGCCTGCTCGGAAACTACATGAAAATGTATCGGGATGGGCTCGTAAAAGGTTTTTAGTATTAGGTTAAGTTATTCGCTCGCGATGTGAAATATGATGTTATGATCGGAACTACGCTCGAATCCGCTCAGAAACCATTGAGTGAATAAAAACCGAATTACTCTCCAAAAATCGCTCTACCTCTAGAGCGGACTTCCTGAACGGGCTCCTGCGTTCGGCTATTCAACTCTATTGACTCTTTTCACTCTGAACTCTCTTTAGTCGTTCGGCTACTCCGAAAAGAGTGAATGCAGCTTTTTTTTATACGTATAAAAACTCCACTCCAACTCTGTCTTGCCGAACGCAGCTTTAAGCTGCGTTCGTTAATTCAAATCTATTGACTCTTTTCACTCTAAACGCTCCTTAATCGTTCGGCTATTCCAAAAAGAGTGAATTCAGCTATCTTTGTATCCGTATAAATACCCCACTCCAACACCTCTCCACTCCACTCCAACTCTGTCTGAATAGCCAAACGCAGCTTCGGATAGAGTTCTGAACGATCAAGACCACACTCTTGGGAAGCCACCCCCACCTGAACGCATTTGGTTGCTCTAGATCACGCTCTTGCATCGAGAGCGTACTTCCTGACTGCCCCCCCCCCCCCCCCCTCCAACATCCCCACCAGCCGCGGTCGCCGACTCAACCCGACCCACCCTTTTCCCTCTGAACGCTCTTTAGTCATTCGACAATTCCAAAAAGGGGGAACCCCACTCCAACTCCACTCCAGCTCCTCTCCAACTCTGTGTGAATAGCCGAACGCAGCTATAAAGAGAGCTCCATTCTCTCCTTTTGGAATAGCCGAACGAGTAAAGAGCGTTTAGAGTAAAAAGAGTTGCATAGCCGATGCAGCTACTACAAATCGAATTCGCCCCTAGAGTACTGTCGAGAGCTAAAACTGTCAACGGGAAAGCGCCTATCAAAATAAGAAAAGGGTTATGTAATGAAAGTCACAGTTTTGTTAGGATTTTTTGCTTTTTGATTGCATTTGTATAGTTCTTTGTACGTTCGCCCGTTGTGTCACTTATTTTGTTACTTCAGTTTTTCGTGTTATCATTGACTACTTTATAGTTTACATTACAATGCGATAATAAGTTAAGTTCTGTAAATAGCACATTATGGAAGAATACATCACTAAAACATACCGACTCGCATATCAAGCAAAAGCAAATTATCTTTATATCTCTCGCAATACAAAAATTAAATAATTTAGTGCTTCCAGATAATGGTAGAAATTTGTCCATACTCATATTAACAAATAAATTTGTTTCATTCCAAAACTTCTATTCGAATTACGTACGAAATGGAGAAAAATTTGTATTTATCCTCCTTATTTGTAAGTAATAACAACAGCAATTTATCTAAATTTAAGTAATACAATATTTTTGGATTTGTGATTGATTATGATATATTAATCATTCATTTTTTGGACTTTTAGGGTGGAGGTATAGCTGGAATGGCTGTTGATATGTCTTTATTTCCTTTGGATACGTTAAAGACCAGATTGCAATCCCCACAAGGGTTCCGACAAGCTGGAGCATTTCGTGGTATTTATAAAGGAATCGGTCCACAAATTATTGGAAGCGCTCCGCAAGGTGCATAGATTCCTATTTTTTTTTCTTTAAAATAATTTCAAACTTTGTTTTGGTCTTGCTTGATACGCAAAGTGAACTTAAGACATTTTCTGTAACTTCTTTTCACTTCAAACTTTTTTTTTTATCACAAATAGGTTTATCTAAAAAGTATGAACATTTATGAATTCTAAATTTTCAAATGTGGTCCGCAATAGAAATAAATTCGATAAAAATTTAGTGACTGGAAATAAATGAAAATATAATTGTATTTTTAGCTGCTTTCGATATACATCACTTAAAAGTAATTACTTCGAATTTCTTTCAGCCAAATTTTGCTGTTTCTTGCGCCAGTCCTTATTATTCTTTATTTGTTTATTACTTAATCTAATTGTAGCCGCGTTATTCTTCTGTACATATGAGGGAGTAAAAGATTTCGCAACACCATTAGTTCCTGCCAGTGCATTACCATTTGTTTATATGGCTGGTGCCTCATTGGGTGAGGTGGTTGCATGCCTTATAAGAGTTCCTATGGAAGTCGTCAAGCAGCGTAGACAAGTGAGCAATAAAAGTGTTATGCAAATAACACTGGCTGCATGCAGGAGTGAAGGATTTATGGTATTATAAGTATACATTATAAAAAATTTAAAACATTTGTCTGCGTTTGGTTTTATTTAGTTGTTTTATGAATTATTTACACTTTCAGGGTTTGTATAGAGGCTTTGGATCAACTGTGATTCGTGAAATTCCGTTTTCATTTATACAGTTTCCAATACTAGAATATCTTAAGAAAATTTATAGCATTAAACTGAAAAATGGCGCGTCATTAGATTCGTTACAAGTTGCGAATTGTGGTGCTGTTGCTGGGGGCATTGCTGCTGCTATGACGACACCATTGGATGTAATGAAAACTCGAATTATGTTAGCTGAGAAAAACGAAGGTCAATCGTTGAAATATTCGGAGGTTTGGATGTCTATATCTCAGCAAAAAGGATTACGAGGGTAATAACAATTGAACATTACACTAAGGCAGATCCACGTGCGATTGAATCGGTGTCGACAGTCCATTTATGAGGAAAGATAAGGCCGTATTGAAAAGTGAATGTGGCACGTTCGGTTTCACGCTTTTGATTTGCTTTCGAAGAGCGTTGGATCCAGTGATGGCAAGCTGGTTTACACCGGTGCAAATAAACAGGGTTTGCACCGGATGCAATCAAATGTTTGCATCCCGAGGGTGCAATCATATTCCCACTATAACCTTAAAATTATTTGAATCTTATTGGCGAAGTACACTCCATCCAACGGTTGCACCGATTGCACCAAATTGGTGCCTTCTGTGCATTCATCATTGCACCCGGTGCATTACTTCCGATATGCCACTGTAAACTACTTAGAATAGTTCCGACCTGCTCAAAGTTGTTGCGAACTACTCAGAGTAATTAAAGTGACATATCGAACGCATAAAATGAGTGCAAACGACTGCACCCGGTGCAATCAAATTCAGTGCATTCAATCATTGCACCTTGTGGTTTGGGTGGATAAACGTTTGCACCCGGTGCAAATGCCATCACTGGTTGGACTTAATATTTTTGCGGCTTTCAGATAGTTTCATTTTCTCTCTTTCCTATTTTACACTTGAATGCTAAATCGGACAACAATGGAAACGTTTCGTGAAATACATTGATCCATGGAATTTATCCAGAATAACTGCCCTTATTTAGGCTGTTTCTTAATTGCTGTGCAATACTTCACTTTCTGATTGTACAACCCTCAGAGATAAGATCAAAAATTGTTCCCTTAAATTTCTTTTTTTTACCAAACTCCAATTTTCTAATTGCACGTTATGATCCATTAATTTATTGTAATTTGTGTTATGATTTAGAACAGTTTTTAAGAATTTAATCCGCGAATGAAGTTAAATGAGTTCCCTGTTAAATGAGATAGATAATTATAAATGCTAAAAACATGGCTTTTAATTTGATGTTTTGTAATGACGCTTTAACTGCATGTGGTTTCATTTTTCAATTGTAAGTTTTAACTGCAGTTTTTTCTAGTATATAAATTCTATAATTGCTTCGCTATTAAACTGCAATAATATACCCGTGGACCTGTGCTATAAAAATATTCAATTAATTTAAAAACGATGAGTAATTAATTTTATTTGTGCGTAGATTCTTTGCTGGCATTATTCCAAGAGTCATGTGGATTACAGTTGGTGGCTATATTTTCTTTGGCATGTACGATTATTCCAAAACATTTTGTCAAATGACTTTGCTGGCTGAATCCAACGAAGATACATAATATAAAAATAAAGTTTTAGTATTTCTTAATAATAATTTTTTTTAAGTTTACCAGAAAGTTACGTAATAATTTTGAATAATATTGCAATAATTTAGTTCAACGTTATTTTTCTGCAAAAGAAAACTTTGAATGGATGGGATTTGAGCCGAAATTTCAAACTAGGTAACTGGTTGGAGGGTGTTATGCAAAGTATTGTGTTATATCGTCGTTGACCTCGTAGAGTATATATCTTACCACTTGGAGGCAAAGAAACCTTAAAAAATCATATTTCTGTCGGTTTATTCCAATTTATCAATTCAAAGTGTTCATAAATTCACAAATTTCGATATACGACTATCGAAATAACTTGTGTGAAATATGACAACATCGCGAATAAAATAAACGTGATTCATTGAACATTAAAGAATATTGCTGCTCTGCGTCGTTGAGTTAACGACGCGTACGATCTGCCTATAACTGGTTAATTAACTTCTAACAAGGTCGTGGCATATTCAAAACAACAAAATTACGTAATTCAATTACCTCCACTCCTCGTACCTATGTCTCACTTCAGTTTGGTAATTCTTCAAATATGTAGGAACTGCGGATGTTTACATAACAACTTGAAAAAACATAATTTTAAAGTTTAAAATTATATTATTTTCTATTCATTACTGGTAATTTCAAACTAACATTATTTACATTTAAAAATTAAAACAAAAATTTTGTTGGTGAGTTCATATTTTTTTGTACTGAAAATTAAAAGCTAACAACAAAACAATCTTAATTAGAAAATTAATTAGCGCTGAAAATATGTGTTAATTTATTTTCGCATGAGTAACATGCCTACGAGAGGAAGTAAGGCAGCCAAGAACCAGGAGTTGTGCATCATTTGAGCACCATTGCATCCATCATAGTCGCAGTATTCACAGAAATCGATTGTTGTTGAGCTGCTGGTGGTTTCTGTTGGACAGGTGCCGACTGTCTCGTCAGAATGAAGGAAGCGACATTGACGGATGTAAGTTGTTTGACCAAAAGCTACAAAAAAAAACGACATATAGAAGAACTGCATTTTTTTAGAAAGTAATGTAATTAAGGAAAAAATGGACAGAAATTATTACTTGTTTGTTTCTTCTTCATGCAAACGGCACGTTGATTTCTATTTCCAGGGTAGAAGTTACTACCAGTTTGTTCACATTCCTGAATCTGAACTTGGTTGGGATTACCACCGTAAGATTGATATGGACTTGGACTGTAGCGACTGTAGCGTGTGGTGTTGAAGTAGTCGCTGCATGAAGAATCCATCGGAGACGAACACGTCCAACATCTCAACGATTCACCTGAAAAACAAAAAATTATTCATTTGAAGTTTTTCTAACATTGGGTAACAAGCAGGGCTTGGAACCGAAACCAGTATCGATTCCGGTACTAACTAAAAAATAACGATTTTGCTGCAAATTAAGGTATTGTTTAATTAATACCGCTAATTACCGGTAACTCTTTTTGCCGGTAAAATATGTACGGTAACAAATGTAAAAATTATGAAAAATCGTTGGCATTAAATATTTATTTACACTTTATGAAAACTTAAAAGTATTAAGGACCTAACTAAAGTTAAACATTTGCATTTATAACTGAATTTTAACATAGAAATATCAAATAAATATAAAAATAAATCGGTGCGTTAAATTCGCACCTCATAATTTTCCTCCCATATCTATTACGAAGGCCCTACCCATGTGCAAGGGGAAGAACACTTGCCTAGCACTTACGTGGGCACTTGTATGTACCCTTCGAAGTAGTAGTAGTGACAAGGCGAATAGGGTCACTCAGTGCCATGCGTATGGTAACGTTATTAAAATACCGATAAATTGAAGAGGTAACCGGTAAATGAAATATTTCTTATAGGTTCCCATATCGGTAAAAAATAACTAAAATTCAAAAATATTAACGTTTGCCGTTATTATTTACCGGATCCACGTCCTGGTTAGAAATGATTCAGATCCAAATTTCACCTTCATCTGTTCGTGCAGTTTTATTATGGAAAATTCGAACGAAGTTTTTTACTATTATTGATTTTCGTATTCTCTGTTAGCTTCGATCTTGTGAACGAAAGTTATAGGCGACACGACAATCGGCATCAACATTCAACAGATTGAAATATTCAGGTAGATATAAATTTAGATATTGGAACGCTTATAAATGCCATACAAATACGTGTAAAGTGAAAGTTTCGTTTACAACTACGCACATTTTGTAGCTGTTCGCTAACAAACTCTCTGTGATCATTAGTTTGGTATTAAAGCAATCATTGAAGCAGGGACGGATTTACCATTAGGCAAACGGCATTTACCTAGGGCACAGGCTTAAAGGGGCCCATTATCGAGCAAATTTTCAATCAAATTTTAATTTTATATTATATTTCTAATAGGAGCCCATTTTTATATTATTATTTTTTTAATGGGGGCCCATTATGACAATTTTTCCTAGGGCCCAACAATACCTAAATCTGCCACTGCATTGAAGAATTAAGCGAGTGCTTGGAGTTTGGTAGATTGCACCATCAAACATGTTACTGTTACAACTAGATGGAGAAAAATTACAATTTTCAAAAGTAGAAACAACTGCTTGTAATTTGCGTTTTTGTATTCTATAACGGTACATCCAACGCAATCAACGTCAGTAGCAGTACCGGATTAGAGCAAAATGCAAATCAAAGTGTTGAATTAATCTCTACAAGAACGTATTTTTGTTTGCCATTTATTTTCAAGTAAAGTGCCCTTCTTTACCTGCCAGGTTCAGGTTAGAGGGACAATTGCTGCTGCCCAGATACCAAATTTCATCCCGATATGTTGTCTGCTTTGCCGCCCGCAATGTTATTCTCACACAAACATACACATCACTCCAAAAACAACTTTTTCGGACTCAGGGAAGCCGTCGAAAACCCGAGTTCGATATTTTACCTAATAACCTTACTTTACCTTCGGTAAATCGGAAAGCAAAAACTCCAAGTACATATAACTGTTGTAAATCCAGTACCTCCGAATAAGCTCGAGCAATATTTTCATAAAAAAAAATTGGCATGTTGCTTGCTATTGGTTTAGTTTTAAAAACATAAGGCAATAATCAAATCAAGAAGTGAAACTAGGCGAAGAGTGAATGCTTATTTACTCTTTTCCTATCCTCGTCTACGTGTTGTTTTTTTCTGCTGGTAGTTGATATTTTAGTGTTTGTTTCTAGGTCAACACAACACTTGCAACAATGTATATGACGGTTTAACAATTATGAGTTAATAATGCTTAAATATTATCATGCATGAGTCTTTATAATTTAATTGCCAAGATGCTTGCCGAAAATTACTATTTTTGATGATCAATATTGGGTGTTCATAATTTCCATCATCTTCTTCTTCTTGAGTTTTGATGCAACAAATTCAAACTAACTTCAATAATTTAATTCCTGAACTTGGTAGTTTTTGATTTCCTTATTTCTTATTTATCTACTAATTTCTAAAAATTGCTTCATAACTCCAAATTTCTTATTTCTCCGTCCAGCGATTTGGTCTTGGCGTTAATATTAACATTTCAGTTTGTACTTGATTTGTGCAATAGTTTTCCTGGTAGAAAAGTTGTTGCGCATGTTCTCTTGTTTCATTGCATTTGATTTTACTAATTATGCTTATACACATTCAATAGGTAGTTATATTGTATACAAATATAGAAACCGCAAAATAATAGTAATAGCAAATAATCAAGCAAGTTCACCTTGAAATGAAAATTAAATGCCGCACCAATGACGGCGACATAATGCTTGGAACAACTTTTATAACAAAATCAGTCAAGTGCCAGGTAATTGTTTTGCGATGTAAACAACAATATAACACGACACGCGCCCCAACAATCAAGAACGACAGTAGAATGTAGAATATGATACGATATTGAATATCAACATCAGCATCAATCATAGAAAATAACATTTCGTGGGCGTTGATAATTTATAAAAATTTATATTTTGCATTCTCTTTCAGTAGAATTTTACAATTCATCTTTTGAGTCACCATTTAGTTAACAATTAAAAACGAATAATAAAAAAATTAAGTATTGTTTTTTCAAATAGTGTCAATATATTTAACGTAATTCGCCTTATGCAACCAACAAGAATAAGAAATATTCTATTTTCCGTAATATTAATTTATGTTCTAGAATTTCAAGGTTCTTCCAAGTAAATTTTGTTATTTTTGATATACCCAAATAATATAACGCTGAATACTTTTATATAATCACCTGAATATAAATGTTGACAATTTAAATGTACGTCATTTGAAAATAATAAAATTCACATGGAAAGTAATGATTCCCAGCATAAAATTAATGAGAGAATAGCAACAACAAATTATTTATTTATGTATTTTTATTATTGTGATCATTCAGCATGAAATTTTGATATCACTTGATTATGAAAAACATGTTTATCCTTGAAAAAGATGTTTTAAAGTTGCGAAATGAATTTTCTAATTAGCTATTTCTAACATAAATTTAAAAAACCTATTTCCGACTAGAAAGTGCTGCAAACGTTCTACTTCACTTAATTCTGTCTTTTAATTAATGTGATAATATTATTTTCAAACATCTGCCTTTACCTGATTTGAATACAGCAAAAACGCTAATGATAAACAAAGCCCATTGGAATGAACCCATATTGTTGAATTCTTGGATGAGACAAATAATAGTTTCCAAAAGTAAATTTGAAACGCGCACTAAGTAAGTAAGCACTATAATGTTGACACTTCTGCACACGTCGGAAGTCCGAATGTAAACTTTATGAAATCTAAATGACGACTAGCTGAGGGCCTTCATTTCCACGATTGTTGTATGTTTTAAACGATGAACCCCTCCTCCTCCGATAAGTTTACCTACTTATATTATTGCTTCGTTATGGGTTATGGGTGTACATGTTGCTTAGTTGCTATACCAATATCAAGTCTTATATGTATGCAATGAATATTAAACTTAAAAGTGAGCTCATAGATCAGATAGTATATATGGTTTCATAGTTCACAAACAATCCTACACCTAAATTCTAAACTACGCACCTGATTCACCCATGTTTTACCTATAACAATTAAAAACGTGTCGATTGAGAACGTCGTTAAAAAATTAGTTTTTTATTCGTTAGAATTTTGCATGATTTAATTTATTGACGAAGTCCTGAAATTATTTGATGACAACGTTGCTTTGATCAGGCACTTACCTATTCATGTGATCATATGATCATTGTTTATAATTACATGTCGAACGTCATTAATAACATAATGCAAACATCAAAAATATAAGTTGAACGAGGAGCAAATTAATAATTTTTGTAACAATTAGAAATTTGTAGGTCAAATAGTATCTATACTTTTAATAGGCAGTAAAGTTCATATTTGTAAGTGCATTAGTTCGATAGTCATAGTTCTCTTTATACAGATTAGTAAAAGTAGTTGGTACTTTTGCGAAAGTACAATCCACGCAGCAAGAAGGGGAATGTAAATATGCACGAATTTTGAAACATACACGAAAATTATGTACTTAAAATAAATTATAACACGCGTTACCAATATTTCGTGATTTTATTATTAAATCTCCGCGTCAAAGGAACACTCTGCGGCTGATTCCCGCAAAAATGTTTAATTAAGTTCATGTATTTTCTGGGGCTCATGTTTGCTTAAAAGCCCTGTACATTTATTTAATATTCAATAAGTATAATAAAAATTAATAATATGCAGTAACTCAAGACTGAATAGAATAAAATTAGATAACATGAATAAAGTCAATCAAACAAATAATTATTTCAATTGAAATAGATGGGAAAAGACGGGGGCCTTATAAATGCCTTGGTAGTGCTCATTGTAAGTTGGTTATTTGCTATCAATTGCTTATCAATATTCACCCCATGCGGGTTATTTAATTCAGATTACACATTGAATTTAATAGCTCTACTTTTTTCTAATGTCTCATTTTAAGCCAAACTCAGCAGTGCTGAACGCATTCTGAACGAATGAAAATAAATCGGTGGGTTAAATTCGCACCGCACAACTCTCCGACCATATACGCTATGACGTAGTAGAACTCGTCCATCGTAAAAGTAATTTTGATCGGAAAGTAGAAATTGTACAGAAATTTAGTGATATCAAATCGGACTCAATGTTATTTCCACTTTCCGATCAAAATTACTTTTACGATCGAGTAGTGTGCATGGTCGTGTGTGGTGCGAATTTAACGCACCGATTTATTTTATAAGTAAACTAATATTAAAAACATTCGAAATGGCCACTATTGAAATATAGTCAGTTTCTTCATAATTATATGTGAAATTACAAAAAAAAATTGAACACCCTGTATACTGCATATTTAAAACACCCTGTATATTGCTTATTTCAATTATAAGTTTTATGACTAACTTTCATCTGCTTCAGGCAGCATTTTGTTTGTCAGTTTTGAGTGTTTATAATGGAACGTACATTCTTTGCGTTTAGACTGTGACTCATTTGAAATTTTGAAATTTAATATCTGACAAACTATGCAACCTACGAAACAATGTTACAGGAATTGAAAAGTAGAGAATTAAAAGCTCTACAAGAATGTATTTTTTGTTTTTATTTCAAAATAGAGGGGTATCCCCAATTAATGCTTGCATTAAATCCGAATTCGAAATTTTGACCGATTACCTATCTTTCTTTCCTATACCTTCGGTAAGTTCCGTAAGTTATTTTATTCTTAATTTTGAAGTGGCATTCTGTATTAAATTATTTCTCTATTTCTAGTTAGTTTTTCTTGTAATTTGTGGTATTTTGGACAATTATCAGTTTCTTTTCCAGCCATCGAAAATGGTATTCCCTGTACAAGTATTTTATACCGTGCGATTATTTTATCCTGCCGTTACAGTCAATTGTCAATTTTCTTCCTTGTCATAATTTGAATGGATTATTCACAAATTCTTTATCAATCATGTACGCAACCCAAAAAAAGATAGAAATAATAAAAATGTACCCACGAAATAATAGTCTGCGGACTGTTCGCGATTTATTTTCCATAAAATAACCTGTAAGGCCAATACCTTCCGTCAGTACAATACATTGTCATCCCCACTCTATCCCCGTCTGTCGGTGTGCTTTAGCAATACAAGTCCACATTGCCATGAGATTGACTCGTTTATTTTATCGTCGTACATAGGCACATAGTACATGCTACGTTCGACGATAAAATAATGGCTCTGTACTTGTAGCATGTAGTAAAATCTAGTAGTAAATATAAAACTTCTTTTAATGCCTCTCCGCAACGGTCACGCCTGATTTGCCAGGCCGAACTACTTTCTTATTAACCTATGTTCATTTTGTTCCATTTCTCATACTAATTATACGCCATTCGATGGAAGACGTGTATTTTGAATACAACAAATTTTTAAATTTTCCAATGCATACATTTGTTATCACCAGGGCTTGGATCCGGTAAATAATACCGGTAAACGTTATTATTTTTGAATTTTCGTTATTTTTTACCGATATGGGAACCTTTAAAAAATTTATTTCATTTACCGGTGACCTCTTCCGTTTACGGGTATTTTAATAACGTTACCGCGCGCATGGCAATTGATATTTCTATGTTAAAATTCACTTATAAAGGCAAATGTTTAAACTTTTAAGAAAATGTAAATAAATATTTAATTTGAATGCAAACAATTTTTTATTTTTACCGGAGAAAGAGTTACCGGTAATTACCGGTATTAATTAAACAATACGTACCTTTATTTGTAGCGAAAACGTTTTTATTTTTTCGTTTATTTTTTCGTTAGTACCGAAATCGATGTTGGTTTCGGTTCGAAGCCCTGGTTATCACACTGCAAAAATAATGTTTCTTCAAAGTTAGCGTAAATTTTGAATTGTTTTGAATTGAAGTACCCGGTAACCAGACGACTGGGGCCATGAGACAATTGGGGCCGTTCACAATTGGGGCCGCTGACAACTGGGGCTTGGCACAAGTATAATTCTATCCTTCATGAGTTCCACACCTGAGGGTTATTTTTTAATTGCCAGTGAGAGTCTCCCGAGGCCATCTTCTAATAACAAAACACAACGCTAAATGTTAAATCGCGGTTTGCCTGAACGAATGTATAATAAGAGGTTGCTGCGTATAGATGCCCCGACGATTAGTTGTCAGTGGCCCCAGTTGCCAAGCCCCAGTTGTCAGCGGCCCCAATGGTGAACGGCCCCAATTGTCCCATGGCCCCAGTTGTCATGGAAGCGAAGTAACCACATCGATTTTTCTGTTACATATTAGATATTGGTATAAATTGTATTATTAACCTAGATCATTTTTTATTGGAAAGTAATTTAAGTTTTTGTTTATGTTCATTTTTTTATTTATTAGATATGTGCTCTAATTTTTCACTCTGTATAGATTTATTAAGTTATAAGAGCAAGGACATTTTTAATTAAAACCAGAAAATGTTTTCATTTATCAATAAGATTAGGTCATTTCTTAGAATCAGCAGGATATTTATTTAAGAAATATTTAATCAAGGAGAATAATTTTTTAGTTTATTAAGTTTTATGGCTTTTTCTAAGTTTTCAATTTCATTTTTATCGTAATGTAAAAAGTTCTTTATGACCATATCTACTCGTAATGAGTGTGCAATACACAGTGACAGGAAAACACGAACATTTTAACTAAACCACCATTCGATTTGAACGTGTATTGTATGTACATAATATAACAACATAAATTAGAAATAAAAGCATAAGCTACTTTGTTATTAGTATTTGGAAAATACTACTCACAGTTTCACGTTCTGGTAATGTAATTGTAAGCGATATTGGATTGCAATGGTGCGGTCGGTATGGGGAATGCAAAATTATGCAAAAACGTGACCTCGTTTTTGTTCTTCATTCTTCTTTTATATTTGCTTTTTATTATGTAGAATTATATTTTCTAACATAAATATCTTTTTAATTTTTCTCTCATATTTTAACTTTTCGGTTTACTGCTTAGTTGACTCATTTTGTACTTTCAGCCGAAACTTTTAGGGCTTAATTTGAATATAAGTATATAGGAAATTAATTACTTACGACATAATTTACATATAACTTTCGATTTTCCGTGTGGCGTGAACAACAAAGAATTAAGTTGTTATTAGGCGATATGAACAACAACGAAATTCAATTTATTTATACATCCGGATAAAAAATCCATTTGGATAAAAAATCCAAATAAAGTTCGTGTGAATATTAACAATTTTTTATGAAATATTTTATCAAAACGTACTTACGTTTTGATAAAATATTTGATAAATAACTTACAATTTTTTTTGTGTACAAGTTACGAAATTACAACACAGAATATAATACCCAATTATTTTTATATACACACGGTAGACGGAAAAATCAAGATACGTTAACCAAAAATTATTTTCTAAAAGCATATTTGGTGGCGCATTTGCAATAATTGCAAAACATAAAATAAATATACACAAGGCTATTATGTATAATATTGACACATCACAAGCCGACAATATTCTAATAACTAATATTTACAATCGTGTAGATAGAATGAAGGGAATAATAGTGTACATAATAAGGTTGCAAAATATTCAATTTTTAACGACCTTTTCCTTGGATTTGGATGTTTTCGAATCGCATTATATTCAGTTACTTTTCCTACTGCTACATTTTCCCATCGGAAAATTAATAAAATGTTAAGAAATGACTTTAACACAAAACTGCCCCTGTCACTGACATGACAAATAATCATGCATTATAATACAGGATCATTTTCAGCGGCTGCTGAAAACAACATGGCAAACTTAACTTTGACACTTCAAATATAGTACTTTACTAATTAACAAAAAATATAAATAGTTTGGTTTTACGCTGGCAAATATACAGATTACGTGATGTGATTTTATGAAGAAAAGGAAGGCGAAATTTGGCAAAACTTCAATGAAACTTTGGTATTGACTTTTCAAATTTCCTGCTTCAAATGAATATTTGCGGAACAATTAGAACTTAACATATAAAATAGCAAAAAGGTAAGAACAATTGCGACGTGGCTCCATTGTCGCAGTATTATTCATTTCGAATCTGCAAATTTAATGCTCTTAAATATGTCACAGTATTAATTCAAGAAGTAGTGTAATATATTTTGCTGATTCTGAGGTTAACTTGAAGATGAACTGTTGACCTCCTCATATAAACCGCCTCCAATCGTTTAATTAATTAATTGAAACAACGTAAGAATCGCTAGCAATCGCTTTGAATTGCTATAACAGTCTCTTTTAGTTCTACAGGGTGTTCCCTAATGGTATTGTTTCCTATAGAATTTACAACAGATCGTACAGAAAATATTTAATATCTACATAAACCTTTATGTAGGTACATAAAATACAATTTAGATAAATGATAAGCTTTGTTGATACCCCCAGCATAATGTGGGTTTTTAAATTAATATATATA
>JARJEB010006692.1:0-15515 GCA_030264535.1 Liometoxenus newtonarum
CGGTAAACAGTCACACAGAACAATTAAATGAAAAAGTGAAGAGTTTCAGGAACGCGACAGCGGATGGGCCTTGTTTGCTGTTTCGCGTCTTGAAGAAATGAAATGAAACGTACGACTGTATAAGTTCACGGTGGACGCAAGCGAAGGTGTTCTTTGATTGAACGGGGCCCTGGGCTGTAGCCCATAAAGAGCATGCCTAAATACGCCTCTGGCAACACTGAAAAAGTGTTTTATTACATCCTTTTCGCTAAAAAACATTTTTCATCTTTCATCAGCATTTGATGAAGTCGTTTAACGCAAAACGAGTAAAATTGTGTTAATTGTGATTTAATTGTATATACAAGTAGATATAGTCCAGGAATTTTGAACGAAAGATCCTTCAGTTAATGAAGTATAAGATCCAGCAAGCAACAAGGCTTCCATGTACTCGGGTTGGTCGGGGAACATAATTAATTAAAACGAATATGCATTTGGATCGTTCGCACAACAACGCGCTCATCAACACCTAGTCAGAATAGGTAGACGCAAGTAGACGTTACATTAGGGGAGGTTTTGATGACTCAAAATGGAATTAAAATCGTTTCAAGTCCCTTTTAATATAATTTATACACGCCATTCTTTTTAGGACTCGTTGCCTCAAAAGCATTGACCCAAACATTATTTAAACTTTACAAATGTATTTATTCATTTCATACCGTATTTTATATATCCTTCCCTCTTCCCTCATCCCTGACGTTATCGATGTAAGTGTAAGAAGATATTTCCCGACCATATAGTAATAGTAGGAACACAAAAAGGAAATTTATAAATCATTGTGAACGGATTTCCTATTGTCGAGCAGACAATATCGTATCGTATTCTCCACGTTTCGCTTACGATACAAAATCGAATATGTTTGAATGGTTTTTGTGTACGTTCGGCGACATGGGACACGCCAGTTGAAAAGAAAAATGTATACAATACACCATACCATACTATCAATTTATAAATTTCACAGTTTTCGTCCCCGTCGGTCTATTGGAAAATATGTGTCGCGATTTTTCAATTGGTAATACTTATTTACGGCAATTACACAAAGGATTTTTCGAATGAATAAACAAAGAGACGAATGTACAATACAAAGCGATAAAATAATATTCATTGAGTTGCGTGCTACAATTTTTTACGTTCTTCTACAGAAAGAAATATTATACACTTAATTTAAGTTCTATGTAAGATAGAAATACAGATATCGGAATTCATGGAGGTTTGGCAAATAAAAAGGAGAAAACCTTGAATATCGCCTGAATAATTCACGATATCATCACGATATGAAAAAGCAAGTGCGCTCAAAACCGCAGTAGAATATGAAATTTCAAATTGTAAAAAATCCAAGCTGTACTCGTACTATAACTATGACGTTATTCCAAAGTGGTTTATTCCGTAGGTATCTACCAAGGAATGCTAAGCAGGCGACTATATTTCATAAAAACTGCATGGGTAGGTATATGCTTTAATATTAATTCACGACTGTTCCAGGTCTCCCTCCGGTCGAGCAATTAAACGATTAGGAAGGGTTGCACCCAGGCCCGGCGGTTTGGACATTTGATGGGCCCTATAGACGATTTGAGAAATGCGCCTGTTTAATTGTATGCCCTTTGATATAAATAAATTAAAAATCAATTGAAAATATAATTAAGTAATGTTTTAGTTTATTAATTTCGAATACTTCAAAAATCAAAAATAAAAGGGATTTTACCCATTTTTATGCTTACAATGGTGGCAAGAGGTAATCAATGATTTTAACTTCAAGGACCATCTTCATCGTCTTATTTTTGATTTACAGGCACGTAGCCACAGAGGGGGCTTGGAGGTTAAATCCCCCCCCCCCCACGAAATGCCGTAAAATTCAGAATAACTGAATATCCCTGAAAAGAAAAGGGTGCCATTGTTAAAGTTTTCTTCACTTCAGCCTCCTCCGAAGAAAATTCTCAGAAAAACTGAATTTACCTGAAAGAAGAGAATTCCTGGCTATGTGCTTGTTGATTTATTTACATTTTCTGGCTCTCAAATCACTTGACATTGTGCCCCTAATTTCTCAATGACCCCTTGGGCCAGAGGTAGGCAGACTTTCCAGTGAGAAAAGCCAAGTTGTGAAGAATACATGATAACGAATTTAACCGCTTAGTTAAAACGGTGACCTTGCATCGCGTTTTGAAAGATTTGTTTGTTTTGTCCGAGTTGATGTCTGAAGAGCCGCAAACGTCTAAGCAAAGAGCCGCGGTCTGCCAAACCCTGAGCTTGGCGATAATGGTTAAACCGGCCCTGGTTCCACCAACAACTCTCCACGTTCCACGAACGAGTTAGAAATTTCCAGTATAATTGCCACTTTTAATTAATTTATTATTATTTTTATTTCTTTTCGTAATTCTGCTTTTATGTTTTGTGCAGTGATACGGTTAAAAGTTTTTGTCGTCCGTTCATGGACGTCCCCATTGCCGATAGCGTGCTTGAGCGTTCGAGTATGACCAAAACATCGAAAACTAAACGAAATCCGAAACTCTGATATTAATTTTGCTCTCCGAAGGCAAAGTTTAACTTTGATTATTCAATATATGCCATGCGGTTGTTCAGTCTCTATGCGCTTATAACGTTTTGCTGATTTGCTTGTTCATCTCGGGGGTTTCTGTGCCATATCAAGCATGCACTTGCTTAAAACAAACGTACAAAAGTCTCAGATGTACTAAAGCGTGCTAATACCAAAAAGCGCGCATGTATGTGGCGAAGTGTGCAATATCCTCGTAAATTCTATAGATACTGTACGATGTTACATTACGAAAGCCCAAAAGGTGGTTGCGGTAACCTCATGAAGTACTCTAGATCTCTAAAATTCGATGCACATAAAGCTTCCACACCGTCGACTCTCGAGTCCATGGTGTATAATCCTGAATAATCTGCATACATTCAAAAACCCACTCATACACATATTCGAAAGTACGGGAACACGTAGAAAGAGACAAAAACATTTGATATCGTCTAGTGCAGGGGTTGCCAGACCGCGGCTGTTTGCATATACGTTTGTGGTTCTCCAGACACTAACTCTGCAACTGCAAGGTCACCGTTCTAACAAAGTTTTAAATCAAAAATGGCATTCAAAATTCGGTTCTTCTCATTCGAAAGTCTGCCGACCCCTGGTCCTGATCTAATGTAGTGTCATATTCATATAGCTGGATCTTAGAGGGGGTACAACATTACACCCCTGATGTTATACACGCTGCCTTTTGATGCCTTCGTTCGTTTTTTTTTTTTGCATTCACACACGGAACGAAAAAAGGTACTTCAAAGGACTAACCGCTAATGCTAATCATAAGAATATGCTGTAAAAGTATAGCGACGAATTAGGAATTCTTTTTGAAGATATACTTCGAGGAGAGCATTCCTTTAAAAAAAAGCCATTTTGTTTATAGTTTTTACACTTTTTCATTCTTAGTCTTCGCCTTCTTTTATTTTATGTTAAAATATACCAAAGTACTTTGACAAATTGATTTTTCTTGCACACAAAAGAAACTTTTTCTTCACGTATCCCTGGAAAATGCGTTGCGTATTTACGCAGACAACTATAATCGATAAATCAAAAATTCTTAACATGTGCACATTTTCCAGCTCATGAATTTTGTAATTTATAGTCGAAGGATTATGACTAGCATTTTGCTGAACGGCTGAAACTACAGTTTTTATTTTAAAAGGACAAAGCTCGCCGGGCGTAGATCTACTTTTGATGACTTGTTAAACTAATCCGTAACGATGAATTGTGGCCAATGTTTGCCCGGCCTGACGACACTTCAAATAAAGAAAAATTTACTAACATAAAAAATGATTCCATGCGTCAATTTATCCTACCCACAAAGGAACTACAAAGTAATGGTTACAGAGTGGCAGTGGGCGAACATACTGAAACGCTCATCAATATTATCTCTATTAGGAGTAGTCCATGCCATTTATAAAATTACAGAAAATTGGTTGGGGTGGATGTGGATCCACCAACATCTCCCAAGACACACTAGTAATAACCAACCCACGGCTTAACTTTATTTTACTAACTGTACTTTATCCCAAGTATATTTCTTACTTCTCTTCTCATCCATAAGCGACAAGCAAGGACAACAAAAAACAAACCATTGAAAAATTTACTTGTCACTGCTTGGAATTTCTTTGTATAGTTTGTAGTTCCGATTACCATGTGAATAAGATTTCTTCATTTGATTGCATGGAAAGAAACTGCAGTAACGACCTACCGGACAAGAATCGAGTAAATATGAAAATATGAAACTTCGGAATAATTCATAAGCTTCACAAAAGCACAAAATGAAGTACTTCCAATTTTTGTCTATGGCGGAATGCAACTGCACTTAAGGAAGTTGCAAGTTAAGCGTATTTTGTGAAATGTTTTTGAAGAAATACATATTTCGAGAAACACACAGCTCGAGGGTTTGTTCTGTTAAGCAAGTAAGCGAAACAAGAGACGTTAACAAATACGTTTTAACGTCCGGGTAAAGTTTTTTAATATTTTTAAGCATTTTATCAAGTCATATATAGCAAACAGGCGAAGAGGCGAGAAAACGCGTTAGGCACATGAGCATGACCGACGGAAAAAAGGGCGAAATAATATAAAATGTAAATGATACTCGAGTATCACTCTCCAGTTTCTAGCTATGTTCAAGACTAAAAATGTAATATGAAAATTCCAATATTTTATATTCACACATTTCATTCGGCTCATTGTCTCGCCAATTTCTATATGCGTATGCAAGAACTCTAATATTTCAAGATGGTAAATTGCATTTTCATGTTAATATTTTTTATATACCTAAACCTAAAATAATCAGATATGGTGAGACAATAGCTGTACACCGATAGGCAACCAGGCGCGCGTTCTCTATCGTGTTCATTCGCGTTACCTTGTTCGCGAGCGGTTTGACAGCTCCCAGCGATTCCTTTAGTCAGCTCGGCGGGCGTCTTGTGTTCCTGTGTCAGTCTTTTGCACTGCAACGGTCTACTTGTACGGACGTAAACCGTTATCCGGCATGGAATCGAAGGCAAGCTTCTTCGGACTCGCGCCTGCTGTTGCATGTATGAGAATAAACATTCCGAGGTATCGCGAATTTTATCTACTTACTTAAAATCGAATCAGTGTTGTTATAAATTATGACACGCGTCATAGATATCTTGTTATTTTATTATTGATCGTGGCTCATGTTTGCTTAGAAGCGCTGTATTTGATATTGAAATATCAGGGCGTATAAAAATAAATCAAAGACGTGATGGTAATTTCATGTTAATATTTTTTATTTTTTATATACCTAAACCTCAAATAATCAGATATGGTGAGACAATAGCTGTGCACCGATAGGCAACCAGGCGCGCGTGCTCTATCGTGTTCATTCGCGTTACTTTGTTCGCGATCGGTTTGACAGCTCCCAGCGATTCCGTTAGTCAGCTCGGCGGGCGCCTTGTGTTTCTATCTCAGCCTTTTGCACCGTAACCGTCTACTTGTACGGACGTAAACCGTTATCCGGCATGTAATTGAAGGCAAGCTTCTTCGGACTCGCGCCTGCTGGTGCAGGTATGAGAATAAACATTCCGAGGGATCGCGAATTTTATCTACTAACTTAAAATCGAATCAGTGTTGTTATAAACTATGTCACGTGTCTTAGATATCTTGTTATTTTATTATTGATCGGGGCTCATGTTTGCTTAGAAGCGCTGTATTGGATGTAGAAATATCGGGGCGTATAAAAATAAATCAACGGCGTATTTTAAATAAAAATAGCCATTTAGATTCAACCCGATAAGGACATATTTCTGCCAACGACGACAATTTTTACATAAATTAAGTTATTTATAATGCGGACTCTGTGTTTTTTAATAAACGCTAGTCCGACATACTTTGACATAGATAAACCGATAGCGTTGCTGTGTTTCGTATATTTATGCTAATACGAAACCCCGATTAGGCTTAGTAGCATACCAACGACACACAATCAATGTCTCGTCCGTCGTAAGTACAAATCGTGGGTGAATAGCAGAAGTGAGGGTTTGTTTAGGTTTAGTCGCCTGGGCAACGAACACCAACCCTTGACCGCTGTCTCCAACATAAATCCGCACCAAATTATACAAACCGATATTCGATTCCTCAACTATTCCTTTAATACCGCATTGTTGACAGCCTGACAGGGACGAATTCAGTGGTTGTGGTAGATTAATACCCGTTTGAAACTTTTAATAACATAATGAACAAATAAAAATTTGAAAACTGCTTGATTGATTATCATAGTAAAGTTTATGTTAAATTTATGATATTCTCATGCTTGTGAACAAGTTTTGTCTTAGCTTTTGTTGTGAAAATAATGCAAATATTGTGGGAGTCTCTTAACCGAACATAAACCGCAGCAAACAACACGAAACAAATCGTTTCGTTGGCTAGTAGTTGAACAAGATTGATGTAAAATTTGCAAGGAAACGAGCCAGGCTTTTAAGACAACTCACTCGTTTAAGGCATCGTTTTCCTTTGTTCCCATCTATCCATAGTCCAATGTGAATGAGTATAAGTGAAACAATTTTGTTGCATGGCATACAGAGTTTGAGTACATCTTTTGGACGACGTGCGGGTGTAACACGAGTTGAAGTTGTTCTACATGAACTGGAGGGTGAGTTGACAGGCCATCATGTTCAGGTACCTACACAGCTTAAACGGAGTTCACCTACGCTAAGCTACACCGTTCTCCTGAATTATGCACGGCATTGCACCCTCGGCATTCAACGTTCAACCCTCTGACTAAACTACAGAGTGGAGTTGAGGCTGAATTCGAATCGTCGTGTCACGTGTGTGCACTGTGCACTTTTCTTTTTTCTACATGCTATACATGTTCAACATTTTTGCTGTTCCTCGGTCTAGGTATTATCAGAGGTTACCACTTACAACATGTTAAAGAGAAAAGATAAAATCAGAGGGCGAAAGCATGAAAATGAGACAGGAAAAAATTTTTGGAATCTATATTTTTTACGGTCACCACCATCCACGGATACGTATCCGCAAGTTATAAATCATATTTTACGTCTGAGGAGATTTGAGAATGAATGATGATCAGTGTGAAAAGTTTTCGCAAAGACAGTAAAGTCGCTGGGGTTAAACACTACATGTATACTAATATTTGCAGGCACTATAAGGACCCACCCTTCTCTTTAAGGACTTTGGCAAACACGTCGTTCGCAAATGAATTGAATTTTCCTGCCCTTCTCATTCATATACGCTTCTAATATTATTACGCCAAATCGTATTATTCGTGTTTATGGTTTTTCACGAAAACTGAGGGTAAACTAAGGGAGCGGAGTATTAATGAAGGAAAAACGCGGATAACAGCAGTAACCGAGAGTTGAGTTCGTAAAGAGAAAGGACAATGTTGAAGTTGCTATACCTATAAGTGTTGGTTTGGGCAGGTATAACGTTTCCATGCCAACATACGTCGAATGCCTACACACTTGACATGCTACACTTTGTGCTAAAATAAGCGATCGAAACGAGACAAAAAATACGGTGCGGGATACGGCACAACTTTCCGTAACTTAGTGTACCTGTATAACGAAATTAGTTGCAGAAACAAAAACAAAACGATGAAAGGGATTTGTCCTTTAGCACTGTGGTGTATTTCATCAGTTCGATGAGTGATTAAGAAGCGGCAATTACAACCGGTTTTTAGGAATTAATATCTCACAAACTATGCATCCTACGAAAAAATGTTATAGAAATTTAAATGTAGAGAATTGAAAGCTCTACAAGAATATATTTTTTGTTTTGGCTTAGGTGGCATATTTAGTCATGCAAATTTATGTTTTGAAATTTTAGGGATTAATATCTCACGAACTATGCATCCTACGAAAAAATGTTATAGAAATTTAAATGTAGAGAATTGAAAGCTCTACAAGAATATATTTTTGTTTGCCAGTGAGACCCAAATTTATATCTTGACATGTGGTTAAGTACTCTTGTTTACCGACTGAACTAGGTCTGATAGCTGCAGACACAATGACATCATTTTTGCGGACTCAGTACAGCGAGATTCATGGAGAACTGTCCCGACATCGAATTTTTGGAGTGAATTCAATACTTTCCTATAACTACCTTTTAGCTAGTATCAGAAAGTAAATAGCGAAAACGTGTCGCTTGAAATTTTCATGACGGACGGTCCTATTATATTTATATTTTTCTATTTACTATTTGCTAGAGTTTGTGACATTGGGGAAAATGTAAATTTATGTGAATGAAACAATCATACAATACGACAATACAAAATGCTTCAAACAAATTATAATATATAATATGGCTAAAAAGCTTAATCAAATTAACTGTGTGAGTATAAAATTATTGCAAACAGAACAAATATTTTATAAATATATGGGTGGTAGTAAGTACAATAAATCACGCAGAATTTAATTAAATATTACGATCAGGCACATTTTGCATTCCCAAACGCGTGTTCTAATTATGTTTAACAGATAGGGTTTCACGAGACAAGAATTCTTGTCTTGAATTGACAGTTCTGTTCTTGTCTTCTCTCGAAAAATTAAGTTGAATTTTGTATTTTTTGCCTTGTATCGTTTTCCAGAGAAAATTTCATGCCTTGAATCGATAGTTTTGAAAGTGGACAATCATATTAGATTGTTTATAATGTAACAAACTCGATGGGTTTAGTACCGACTCGTCCGGGTGTCATTTAGTGAAGCAAAGAAATGTGTGTGAAATACAGTATACAGCCACCTGAGAAATTACCAGACCATCTCTTTATTAAGTTATCAGCAAATATCTCCACGTACAGCGCAGGAACATTAACCAAGATAGGAATCTACTTCTACAGCAGCAGGCGCGGCTCCGAAGCAGTTCGGAGATGGCGAGCCACGAGTGTAAGACGGCTAAGGTGCAAGAGAGTTTCGATTTTAAATAATCTTGATGATTCAAATCTTGACTTGTTGAAGATGTAAACCGCGTTCTTGTCTTGGTCTCCTCTTGAATTTTTGTCAAGATCAAGACTCGAAGATCAAGACTGGAAAATAAAGTATCTCGTGAAATCCTACGTTTAACTCTAACACAAGATAATTTTAAATATATTAGCTACCTACCACTAAACCATAATAATCAATCTTGACAATATCATCCATCAGTATATCGGAATTTAATTCCCATTCTAACACTAGTTGGATTTGAGCATTTGTGCATTCGGGAGAATGCCTTTTAAGTTTTGAAACTGAACGTTTTATTGCCCTGAACCAAACATACAAACCTTTTAAGTTTTGAACGACCGACCTTTTAAGTTTCGTTTATACCTGAATATACACCATATCTGGCCTGTCCTTTTACCCGAATTGGTATGCTGCACCCAGTTCGGTTTGGGTGGCTTGCTAACTAAACCAAACCAAACCCAAACCGAACAGTAAGGAGGTTAGTCCTTATTGGGGTTAACAAGAGGTTAGTGTAAACACACAAAACGTACTTGGTTTTAGCGTACTTGGTTTGGTTTTTGAACCTTTTCATTGGGAATCTAAAGGGATATATTCTCCTGGCCTGTCCACTTCTTACCCGGTCTGAGCCAAATGTACCAAACTTAAAACGCCTACCATAAAATATTACTCTTCATGTCATAAAGTGAAACAAAACTTAAAAGGCCTATGTCTGTGCATTCTACTGCAACACCCAAATATTCCAATATTCAACTCAACATTTGAAATAGCACGGATTCGGAATTTCGAAGGTGAAATGGGCCGTCTTTTGGTATTTACGAGCATACGACCACATATTCCGTCATCAGCGAAAGCGGAAACGGGATAAACAACCTCGCGGTTGCGTGATTTTGCTCAGAAACTGCAGAGCAGAACAAGAACAGGCAACTCTA
The DNA here is from genome assembly GCA_030264535.1 of Liometoxenus newtonarum. NCBI lineage: Eukaryota > Metazoa > Arthropoda > Insecta > Coleoptera > Staphylinidae > Liometoxenus > Liometoxenus newtonarum. Next base: position 9,924 of record JARJEB010006692.1, read on the forward strand.
AAATGTTTTGTCTATCTATTCAACTTCTATTATTCTATATTAAATTCTATTCCATCTTATACCGCATATAGCTTATACCTTATAGCAGCGCTTCTCAAACTGTGGGGCGCGGGCCACCGGGGGGCGCCTCAACTGCACAAGGGGCCGTGGAATAAATGAAATAAATGAACAAAGTAACGGCAACGTAAGTTGCCAATATTTCCAAATCTAGTTAAATAAGTTCCTGCTTATTGGGTTATACTCTTCTATTTTATGCAGGGGGGCACAGAATTATTGAATGTCAAAAGGGGGGCGCGAAATACGAAAGATTGAGAAGCGCTGCCTTATATCATGCAACATGCGTTGTCTGTTGTATACTGTTTAGAGTGAAATGTTTCGGCTCGTCGACTTTACAGCTAAGCCACAGAGTGCTTATGCGTTTTTGAAAACGGAATTAGTGCTGCAGTAAGCCGCAAACTCGCGCCTGCGAGTTTGTTTTGTTATCGAGAGGTTCATGTCGCTGAGAAACCTTCCTTTACATACCTACTTTTAAGTAAACATTAAGTAAACAGTTTTTTAGTTAAACAGAATGCGCAAACATATAAGACACATCGAATATTCATCTTGCCATAAATTTATGCTCCAATTTAAACATTCTTCTTCTTCAGCCAATTTTTGGTCCACTCCTGAACCAGGCTTCTCCTATGTATAGTACATTTATACTATCACTTAGAGCAGCGGTTCCCAAACTTTCTGGCTTGCGGAGCCTTTTTTTAAATCAACTCTTACGGCGGAGCCCCTTGGGCCTGCCATACTTAAAATTACAAGTAATTTGTAATTTTCCAATAGATCGGCTTAATGTCAAATCTATAAGAGTCTCATATCCTGCTGAATTTAAGCTTGATGGTTTCTTGTTCACGTTAAAAATGTTTAGTGCCCATTCAAAAATTCAAAATTATCAAGCATGCTTTTTGGGCTATCGAAAAATTAAAAAATTACTTGCACGTACATTGAACTTGGCAAATTTTCAATCTGGAAGTATTTTTCACTCTTTGTATTGATACATTTTTATTCATATCTTTTGTTATTCAATCAATTTTTTGTTTTAATTTCGTGGATCGTCCGCGGAGCTGCACAGAGGCGCTCGCGGAGCCCCAAGGGCTCCGCGGAGCACGGTTTGGGAACCACTGATCTAGATTAAATCGATAATTTCAGATCCAATTTAAATAAATCAAAATGGTTTTAATAATCAAAAACATTAATTTATAACAATAAGCGGAAGTAGAACAAAGGAGATAAAAAAAAACATTAATTTTCTTTTCTTTTCTTGTAATTAAACCTTTCTTGGAAAGTAAATTCAGTCAAAAACATACATCTCCAATGAATTTTATGTGTAGGTTTGCAGGTACTTTCCAATTTAACAAATTTCCCTACTGTACGAGTATGCGCAAGTTGCAATAAGTTTTCTAGTTTTGGGGCAAGTTTTAATTTGAATCGCAACTTGAACATTGAAACAACTTTACCTACATTCTCAATCAAAAAAAAAAACGGAAATGCAAATGACATTTTCATTTCGAAATTCAGTATTCACATGAAGTACCTATATACTTACTTGTATTAAAAATTATTTCACTTAAATCAAAATACAGAGAATTAGAACTTATTTCAATAGAATTTTCAATTAACTCATTACGTTTTATGTGGAAATAAGTCGTTAAGCAAAGTTTAGGTAACCTTATAATCCGCTTTGCAATAAGGCTTTTCATTAGTGTTCGGCGCTTCGGCGTTACAATAGAAATAGGAATAGGTGGCAATTGCCAAACAAAAGTGAAATTGCAAATTTCCTTTTGCCCTTCATGAGTATTATACACTATATACACATTATTTCGGTATGCGGTGCGGTGGATGAAGTTTAGAGAAATTTCAACTCAGTGAAAAGGAATTCCTATTCCCAGTAGCAGTACTTTCCCTTTACCTATACACAACTTCTGCACTGCATTAGCATTACCATTTTCGGTACGGTTTGTAGATCCATAGACGGTAGACGACGACTTATATCTTAGCACACACTTTTCTTTCATCTATTAGCAACGAATATATTAGGTTTGTTTCATCAAAGCACCGAACTAGTTCCGAACCGTTCCGAACTGTACGACGCATGAGCAGTTTTAAAAAACGAACGCTTTTTCAAAACTGCTCATGCGTCGGACAGTTCGGAAAGGTTCGGAACTAGTGCAGTGCTTTTATGAAACAAACCTAATATTTTCTATTCAACTGAGTGGTGAGGGCAATGTTTCGTTTTCCTGATAGTTCTAGTTCTAGTCGGACGCCTTCCATTCCATTACATTTTCCATTTTGGAAGTTTTCTCTTGTGTTGTTCCCGGTTCCTGTTGTATGATGGAGATGGAAGTAAACCAAAATAGACTAAAGCGGCCCATACACTTTCAACCTAGTCGTCAACCTTGTCCTCAACTAGGTTGTGGTTGTTGCCCACACACATGTCAACCAAGTTGATAAACATCAGTTTTATTTTGGTCTTCCCACAAGTTTTTACAAGTTGATAGCACAATTCCCAAAAAAACAACTGATGTTTGCAAGCATGTCGTCAACCGTGCCACACAAGTCTCAACCTTGTCGCCAACATCAGGCTCCGCCCACCAAAAATCCAAACCACTTTGATTTTCTTCAACTTCGTACTCAACATGAAATTTTAACATCAACCTGCCACAGACGGTCAACCTAGTCCTCAACATCGCAAGTTGACGACTAGGTTGAAAGTGTATGGGCCGCTTAAGGTTCAATGGTTTGTTATGGTGTGTACATTGAGGTTATGGGTTAAGTCATTAAGTTCGAATTAGTAAGGTAAGAACGCTGTGCTATGGTTCTTTCGCTCCATTTGCGAGAGAGACAAAATGTATAAGAGAAACTGAGATAATCATATATGGCCGGATGTTAAAACTGAATACGCATAATATTCTGAAGTGTGGAGTGAAGTGAGATGAAGATATTTGCCTAGATCTCAAACCTAAAATCAGCTGTTTTGGATTACCTTATAGAGCAGTTCAGAATGATGTCAAAGTGCCATCCAGACCATATCTGACAACGTTTTTACAGTAGTGAGATTGGCTAATCTAATCACTCCAAAAACAACGATGCCAAAAGATCGGTGGGGCACTTTGACAGCTATCAGCTGTTCTGCTGTTCGTGTTCCAAACAGCATTATTGTAAATGTGGCAACTCACCACACACATTTGTTGTTTTTTTTTTCTGTTTCAGGAGCAATAATTTTTGGTTCCGATCAAGAAGTAGCGGGTGTAATGAGAGCAGTACGTCGTAACAATGCAACGGGCAGTTTTTCATGGATAGGCTCCGATGGTTGGAGCGCCCGATCCTTGGTGTCTGATGGCAATGAAGCTGAAGTCGAGGGCACATTGTCTGTTCAACCGCAGGCGAATCCTGTGCAAGGTTTCGAAGAATACTTCTTGAGTTTGAACGTTGACAATAATAAGAGAAACCCTTGGTTCATCGGTGAGTTATATTATTTATAGTTCAAATATTTTTCTTATTATATTAACACTAGTCTAGCTAGGCACTCCCACTCACGTTTGTTTTTACTTCACTTTATTTCGCCTAGACCCTCTAGAGTCTAGATAAAGATTGATGTGAAATGAAAGGCAAATATTGAACATATTTATTTATAAATTATTATAGATACACACCCGGACGGTAGCTAATATTAATATAACCACAGTACAACCAAAAGATGTACAAATATACAGAGTGTTATCAAGTTCAGTTAGCTGTAATTAATAAATTGAGATGTTCCAGGTCAGCAGGTGACAGGTTTGACCTTTATTTGACCTTCCCAATAAACAGCTGATCGCGATTAAATCAGCTGATTAAAATTAACTCCGTGACGTAGGACTGACGTAACGTAGAACATCTGGATTGCTTCAGACTTTCGTAAATTATACCTTAACCAGTCATATTTAATCACTCTGTACATATCAAGAAATTACTGCATAAAATATATGTTATCACTTTGTTCACGTAACGACAGGTGTTTAGGTTGTTTCATTAAAACATCATTGAAGTAGATAAAAGAACAAACAAAAGAAATTATTAAATTTGCGAGTTTACTGTAATAATTGCTAAAGCAAGTAAAGTTATTTGAAATAGATTTGATTTTCGTTCACACGCCTAGCTTCGGTTATAACTACCAATAAATCCTCTTTAATTGTCTATCTCTTATCATTTTATTGCCACTTTAAGAAGTTCAGTATGTTTTTTTTTCTTCTTCGATCATTTCTCATTCGCTGACGCTATCGCTTGTGAGTGCAAAGAAAAAAAAAACGAACATAATAAAACGACGTTCATTGATTTTGAATGTCTCAAATGTGCCCCAAATGTTTCAGCTATCCAGACACTCTTTTATATCTTTTTGCAAGTCCTTTTAGTGGCCAGTAAAAAAAATGACGAAAAATATAAGTTTTCTTTTTATGGTCTATTAGAGAGTCATAAAAGGATAAATAAGTATGAAAGGATAATAAAACATACCTATACCTACGTATAAAGTAATTAAATGCGTTCGTATTTTTTATTATTTTATCTTTCACAGAATTCTGGGAGCATCATTTTCAATGTCTCTACCCAAACAGTTCACGCACACCTTACAACCAAAAATACAGCAAAATATGTACTGGGAAAGAGAAACTGACCAAAGAGGATACGGTCTTCGAAGATCAACTACAATTCGTTTCGGATGCAGTTATGGCTTTTGCTCATGCCATTACGTAAGCAATCAAATTGTCGTTTTGTTTAATTTTATTTCAGAATTCGAGTTGATTCGCAATAAAAACAATACATTACAGCACGAGTATTCACAAGAATTTCATTAAATTATCATAACAAGTCTTAATACGAGTAATTTTGATAATCTTCAACTTTTCTAGGTTATTTTCAAATTTTACAGTGTCGTGTCCATAGAGTTCTATTTTTCATGCAGGGAATATATTCATACAAATGTGATGCCACTGATCTGCCATATTGTTTTGCACAATACAAACTAAAACCCTAAAATGTAGACTACCCAAAGTACGCGCACAGACTAGTGACGCGAGATTTGAGTCCATTTCAAATTTCGTGTCTAACTATCTATAATCTGTTTCACCAACACACAAAGTTAGGCCACACCTCACACAATTATGCATGAGCAGTATGAAAAGCGCATCGGCCAGTTTTACACTATACAAATTAATAATGGCGCCAAATTTCAAATTTGTTATTGTTATAAACAACACTTTGTGTTTTCGAGGAATCTGGGTTGCTCATGGAATTAGTCTTGAAAATATTTAGAACACGCTCTTTATCTTCAGCCGAAAAATGACTTGGAAAAACAGCAGGATTGAGATCCATAACTGAACTTATGACATACCTACTTTTGTCAAAATACATTGTTTCCTAATCTGTTGTGCAAAACAGGCTGACAAATAGAAATATTTTATTCAAATTTTCGCGCTTTTTTAGGGCGTGGCTTAACTCTGTGTGTTCGTGGAATACTGTACAGGTTGCCAGATTTCTGCTGGTTGGAGCAAAAAAAAAGATCGCACGTCT
>JARJEB010006699.1:0-13179 GCA_030264535.1 Liometoxenus newtonarum
GCTGCATTCAAATATTCTCTGTTGACTCTTTTCGCTCTAAACGCTCTTTAGTCGTTCGTCAAGTCCAAAAAGGGTGAATGGAGCATTCTTTTTACACTGAAACACTACTCCAGCTACACTCCAACTCCGTCTGAATATCCGAACGCAGCATCAGTTCAATAGAGAACGTTTTAGATGCAGTCCGTGTGTGACATTTCTTTATTCAATTCAAAGAGGCGCTGTGTTTGATTTAAAGTAAATCTCTGGTTGAATAAAGTATACTTTATTAACGCTTGGCAAGCTCATTATTCGCGAGTGGTAATAATGTGAGTTATATGCGCCTGGACACACACGTAATAATGGCTGTTTTACTTGGTCGTCGCGGATAAATGATTTTAATTAATTATAAAATTTATAATCGCTCGAACGCTTTAACCAAAATTACTTTTATAAACGTTAACGCGTGTAAAAAAAAACAAGAGAAACCACAAATAATATTGCAATAAATATTAAACATAAACACCTGTTGTGAACACATGGTTTGTCTTGGGATAGCCACATATCTGATTATTTTGCGGAAATTTTGCTATAAACTATTAAAGTCAATCATACAAGATACATAACATCCATAAATGTGCTGTCGACGTCTACGCGTTTTAGAGTAGGCCCAGCGGCGTAGCAACGATTTGAAAAATGTTGAAAATTGCTGTGCAGTTGTGATATGCTTTGCTAATACAGAGAATTTGTGGGATTGGTCAATCCTCCTACTTGAGAATCAAGGGGACATGGGCTGCGCCCTGCTGTCATGATTTGGCACCAGGGCCAATTTAATCTAGCTACGCCTCTGACCTGACTGAGACTAAGTCTGCCGTAAAAGTTCATGTCGACCTCCAATATAATAGAGCTCCTATTCAACTATTTAAAGAGCAACTACCACAATGTCTAAATGAAAATGAAACGTTGATAATAATAATACTCGCCTACCTATAGTATAGCATAGTATCGGAATTTAATAGCCAGACTGGGGATTGATGTCCTTTAAAAGTCGCGTCTAATTTTAGACGCTTCCTTAGTAATTCTTTTGCTTGTTTTAATGACGCTGAGACGAAGCTAAAAAGGACTTGATCATTTAGTCTTTGTTCATTTATAGCTTATTATAAGTACTTGAAAGAACTTCAGACACACAAAAGTTTTAAGTTTAAAGTAAATTTATTTTGTGCGTTGTTTTATTATTTAATTTTTAAAATTTATACCTTTGTATTTTTTTTCAGACACAACGAATTTAACGTACAAAAGAGTCGCAGCAATACGGCCATTGGTAATGAAACGGAAAGTGCATTCAAAGTACCAAAGACGCTGCCAGTTGGTATACAAAAATCATCAACAACGGCCGCAATGCAAAGCACAATAAGTGAACTCAGGGCTAAACTTCAACATTGCGGTGATAATGATTGGAGAAAGAGAACGTCGAAATTGAATAATACCCCTGAAGAATTGAATTTGATTAAAAAGAATATATTCAATGTTAGTATCTCTTTCTAATTTATTTAATTTGAAAAGTAAATTTTGATAATTGCCTCCAATACGACTTGCGACTTGCTAAAAGTTCACGCTCAGCTAATTTGCTAATAAATTTTATTTTTGTGCCACTTAAATAACATTAACGTTTATTTTGGGTCAAAGCAGAATTGAGAGACACTTTTTAATTAAAAAAAAAATAGTGCTACACAATAACTAACAAATTTATTGTTGTTGTTGCTGTCTGAAAATCGAATACTTATTAAGTGTTCGCGTAAAAACAATATATGCAAAATTTATCAATACTTTACTTAGTCATCCTACAAATAGGATAGGACGTGTTTTCGTTCTCGTTTCCAGTGATAAGGATAGGCATTTGAATGCATGTCATTCCTAAATTGTATTCGACGCAGTGAATGAGCACCGTTGGTAATGGCACTTTTAATGAGAATCGTATGGCCTGATTTCAAAATTTTACATTTCGTTCGTGTTGCTTTTATTCGATAGTAACGTATTGTCAGTAAACATAAGTCCGCATTGCAATTGGCACTGAGTAGTGAGTTACGTGTACTTTTAGTGAGCTTGTTGCCAAAAGATTGTTCATTTCACCATTTTTATAAGTGCGCAAAATGTTATCACTAATCGTTGCAATAATTGTGCTGTTTGTGCTTCATTTTATTAAAAAACTTGCGCATCCACAGGAAGAATTATCAGAAAAGTCAATACTGAAAATTCGTAAAGATGAATTGGATGCTTCAGCTAAACAGTGGAAGAGTCGAGTGGAAAAGTCCGATGCGGATAACTTCTCTGTTGCTGGCCGTATGCAAAATGACGATATACCACTAAATATTTTAACTCCAGACAAAATTAGACGGACGCCAAGTGCTAAAAAGTTTAAAGGAAAAGAAGGTATTTATTTTATTTTAAAATTTCAATGGTAATATGATAATCTAATCTGCGCACTTCAAATAACATTTACATAAACTTATTTTTAACTAGGAAATGGAAATGAATCATATTCAGTGCCAGTATCACCCGATTATAAAGCTAGTGCAGGATTTAAAAGAAGCAATTCAAGTCCAGTATCCAATGATAGTTCTGCCAGTGATTCATTAGCACCTGAAAGTGGAAGAAAAGTCAGCATCTTAACGCCCAATGATGACACCTTTAAAAGTTTCTTTAAGAGCATCGAAACGCATACGGTTGTTGAACATGTCGACGTAAATTTAGATGATTTTGATACTGTCCCAGCACATACACTTTTGGTTCAAAAGAAAAATATCCAAGTGCCGAAACGACGCGGTGTTTCGAAGAATCCGTTACGGGCGCTGGCAGCCCGTGTGGATATTCAAAATGAATATACTGAAGTTATAACTGGATTTGCTGAGAGAGAAGCCAAAAGACTGAACATAGAAAAACGTATGTATCATTGGTAATTTTATCGACCTACTTATGTATGACCTATGATAGTAGAGTAAGTACCTAATCAATACTTCTTTTAGTTGCAAAAAATTCACATTTATCTGTTGAGGCATTAGCCGGATTGGCCAGTAAAGAAGACATTAAATCAGTGGCTTTAAAAAAGACTTCAAACACATTAACAGGATTATATCTACCATTCAAAAGTAAAATGTTACTGCAAATCAAAGGGAGACGTCACGTGCAAACAAGATTAGTCGAACCACTCGCATCAAGTATCAACGAAGGCGACAATTTTATTCTCATCACGCCAACAGCCTTATACAATTATATCGGAAGTTACTCTAATGTAATTGAGCAAAGTCGAGCATCCGATATCATAAATCACATACAACAATCGAGCGACATGGGTTGCAAAGCCGAAAAACCAATAATAATCAATGCAAAGAAAGGCACGATTTCCAAAGAAATCGATGATTTTTGGAAGTTATTAGACGCTGACAACCGTGTTGAAGTCACTAAGGCTGGACATCCGGACGAAGATGAAGTTTACGAGTCAGGCATTGTTGACACAAATATGATTTACACTCTGCAAAATAACGAATTGGTTCCAGTTGAGAAATATTGGAGTGCAATGCCGAAAATTGAAATGTTGGAACCGTCGAAGGTCTTTGTCTTCGATTTTGGTAGTGAAATGTACGTTTGGAGTGGGAAGAATGCCGATCCGGAGGAAAAAAAAATCTCGCTCAAATTAGCCAAAGAACTTTGGGATCACGGTTATAATTATTCAGAGTGTTCAATATGTCCCGTCAATGTGGCCGAAATGCTTGGTGCTCGAATAATTGATTCGAAAGATTTTTCGTCATCTTCCCGACCCGATTGGGCATTATTTGCCAAAGTGACGCAACATAGAGAAACCATATTATTTCGTGAAAAATTCCTTGACTGGCCTGACTATTCGCGTGTCATAAAAGTCAAGGAAATTGATTCAAATGACAAGAGTGCAACAGATCCAAGTATGGATCAAATTAAACCCTGCAATTCTGACGAATTATTAAATTTAAAACATAATGAGCCGGATTTTGAAATAACGGGAAGTCATTTGGGACGTGGACGTTTTTATTTCGACGAAGAGTCACAGCGACACTACGAAGTGAATACGCTTGGCATAACTATTTGGACCATATTTGAAAATACTTATGAGAAATTGGACGATAAGGATTTGGGGCATTTTTTTGATAGTGATACGTACATTATACGATGGGAATTTCGTGTATCGGTGACTGGCAGAGAATTAAGTGGAAAACCATCTAAGCATTTACAATTAGGGCGTGATCGTTGCATTTTCTTCAGCTGGTTGGGCGAGAACGCGTCAATTAATGAGAAAGGAACAACAGCTTTGTTAACAGTTGAATTGGACTCGGAACATGCCAAGCAAATAAGACTAACACAAGGAGCAGAACCACCTGTATTCTTGCAATTGTTCGATGGAAAAATGGTCATTCACAATGGAAAGAGTGACGGGGAAAAGGCAAAACAAAGATTGTTCATTGTACGAGGTGAAGTTGAATGTGAAACGGCACTTATCGAAGTCCCAATTTCCATGAGAAGTTTACGAAGTCGTTCGAGCTTCCTGTACGTTGACAGCAATCAAGTTACTGTGTGGCATGGTGCCAAGTCGTCCGACCAGTTAAAAAAGGTTAGCCACTTATTGGCCGAACACTTTAATCTTTCCAATGAGATAGAGATTAAAATTTATAAAGAGGGCAAAGAAGATTCAGAATTTTTGAATCGTCTCGGCGAAAAGCCCCAACTTTATTATTCCTTGAAGGATACTAATGAATCATACAACAATACACCACGATTATTCTTATTTAGCAGCATTACGGGTAAATTTGAAGCCACGGAAATGTTATGTCCGCACAGAAGCACTCACACAACGCCTTATCCCTTTTTACAAAGCGATTTATATTCTGCAAATCAACCAGGTAATTAACTCATGGAATGTTCTCTTCTTGTATGTAATTTTGTGCAACTAAGCAGATTTTGTTTATTGTAGCACTTTTTCTATTTGACAATGAACATGAACTATGGCTTTGGCAAGGATGGTGGCCCGAAAAGGACAACGATACCGATGCGTCAGAGCAAACTGGTTCAGGACCAGTTCGCTGGCAAGCTGAACGTCGTGCAGCAATGCAAACAGCCATCGATTACTGGAAACTTAAAAATCCAAACGCTCACACAGTACCAGCGTATTTGGTTTGGGCCGGCCTCGAACCTTTACAATTCAGCAATCTCTTTCCTATCTGGTGCGATAGGGATGATATAGCAATACTGAATATTAAATGCGGTATCAATTCCGGTGATAAGATACCAATCGAAAAAGAACTTGCTGTATTGACGCGAACCACTTATCCTGTAGCAGAACTTTTACAAAGACCTCTTCCAATTGGTGTAGATCCAACGCAATTGGAAATATATTTATCTCCCGAAGATTTTCATAATTTACTAGAAATGTCTAAAGATGAATTTCATCAATTGCCCATGTGGAAGCAAACTGCGTTGAAGAAAGATAAAGGATTATTCTGACCTTTGCACATATTGATTCTTTATAATTTTCTTTGTACGTTGCGAACTTGCATGAGAGCGATTAGCGGAAAATTTTCGCAATTTATAATTTGGAATAGACGTGCGCGTGGAACTGATTGAACTTTTTAACTGTTATACATATGATATTTAGATGATTATATTCATTGTCCTATTCTACATGTTTTACCTTTTATGATTTTTTAATTAAATGCGAATGCAAACGATAATAAACTATATAATATTGGGACTGTTTTCTTTGCATTGCAATTATTGTACTTATAATATACGAATAATTTAACTGTGATTTTATGTGTATTGCATTTTTTTTGTTAAATTTTCAACAGAATATTGTTGTAATTGTTGGTGCCTTGTGAAACCATAAATACTAATACGAAATTGTTTGTGTTTGATTTAAACCACAGGGTCGCGTTCCGATTTAGCGGACGTGGTTGGAGCTAGGGTGAATATAGATCTAATACTATAACTACTGGATGCTCCCTTCCCTATACATTGTGTGTAAAGATTCGTACCTACTCATGTCCTTTACACATTAAAAGAGCACGCTATAGATGGTGGCACTGTCATTGCGCTTTGACGACTGCATCGACAATTAATTGTCACTTTCATTGCGCTTTCACTGCATAGACAATTAAAATGTCAATTAATATTACATTATCAACGAAAATAAGCTTGCTTGAAATAGTAAATTATGAAGTGGACCCCAGTCATGTGATCGATTAGTACGCAATTTCTCTCTCTACTGTCCATCCAGTAGTTTTAATAGTATTAGATCTGTGGTTTTTGGGTACTCATTATTCTGGGGCAAATATTAGACCTACGAAGACATGTTACTCGCAAAACGTTGCAGGAAATTGAAAATAGTTCCCAATTTTTTGACTTGTGGCTCTTGGATTCAAGGAGTTATGTCAAGTAAGAAAACTTTAGTCCTATAGACCTTTGGTCGGAAAAGATTCGAACCTTGTTCGTTTAGCAATGCATCATAGTAATCAACAAACAATAAGAATCCAACGAATGCTATTAGCAATGAATTTCATTTTTAAAAGATAATTCGATTTGGGACATGTTATGTAGTAAATATTACCTTTTGTAAAGTATAAACGTCGTATTTCCTCGTCTTATCTATTATTTGATTACTTAATGTTTATTTTATTTACAGAATGTTAGACTTTTTGGGATACGACTCTGAAGATTTGGTTGGTAAATCAGTATACGAATATCACCATGCAACTGATGTAGAAGTAATTTTGACATCTTACAAGTCATGTAATATTTAAAATGGCAGTAATGTATTTATTTACCTAACTAAAATTATTAATTGTAGTGTTTTCAAAAGGACAATGTGAAACGAGTCGTTACAGATTTTTAGCCAAATCTGGTGGGTATGTTTGGGTCCTAACCCAGGCAACATTAATTTATGACAAACTGCAGAAACCAGAAAGCGTTGTTTGTGTCAACTTCATTATAAGGTAAGATATAAATTTTATTTATATTGAGGAGTCACTAAACAAGGAATCCAAATTGAAATTAATAGCTGTTACTTTAGATTAATTCGTTTCAAATACTTTGATTAAATAATAAATCATACTTATATTTGATTCACTTATTTATTGATAATTGCTTAAGCATGCGTCGAGAGATCTTCACAGTTGGTATTAGATAGAAAGAAACTATATTATCTCCAAAAATTAAAGAACAATTCATACAAATACAGTCTAAATAATATTTGACTGATATTATTCATGACTGATTCGCCTCAGTCTAATTAAAAATGGTTATCAACACAAATTTGCATTAATAGATATATAAATGAATGTATAGCTGCTGATTTGCCATCTACTCTAAGTTACAATTAAAAATTGTGTAGGAAATTACGCGTATTAGATTACTTGTCACTTATTGTTGTTAGTCAGATAGTTCAACTTCACCAAAATGAACGTCTCTCTACAAATTTGGGCTTACAGGATATGTTGATGTATTTTACAACGTTTGTCTTATAACAACGAAAACTTCATTTCGTAGCTTATTTAAACAATATTTCACTTTGTTGTGGTGTATGTTGTTTTATTATAGATTTTTGAATTTATTTTATATTCCCTGATTTTCTATTCTATTCGATGCATTCAATTGTGTTTAAGAATGCAAAATAAAACACGTTTCCGTCACACTTATGTGAATATATGAACATTATCGATTGTGCTTAAATAAATACGAATAAATAACACAAACAAAAGGGAAATAAGAAAAGGATAAACTTGTATGATTACAGTAATTGAATAATGCAATCGTAAACATTGTAAAATAGTTTATAACAATAGACCGAAGACACGAAAAATAACTAGTCTGCAATATCTATAATTACCATGCAATTAAGGAAGTTAATTTCAACTTCTTAAAACACACACACACACACACACACACACACACACACACACACACACACACACACACACAGAGCTAAACCGACATTCAGCCATGTGCAATTTGCAACCTTTCATAATGGTTTGTTTGTCAGATTATTTTTGAAGACACTATTCAATATGTAATCTATTTTTATTTATAAATACAAACCGTAGCGTCCTTGTTGGCGCATTCATATCATTATTTAAAGCTTCGACAAGGATGCGAATTTAAAAGGGCCAACTGCCGTAGAGAAAATCGAATTATTTACGACACATAGTAATACGATGTTTAACTATTTGGAATTGTTTACACTTGCAGTAGTATGAAAAGTACAACAAAAATGCACGTGGTTGTAGTTTGAAATTGTCATAGGTAAACAAAATTTTTACTAAAATTCTGGATATAGATAGTCAGTAATACAGTATAATTTCGATTCAAACGAAATCAGTTTCTAAAAATCGGTATGGGTACGCCCCGCGTAACTAGATTTCATGGAGCTCTCCGATCGTGAACAAATTTTGATTGGAAAGTGGAAATGTGATTGATTACATTTTCATATGACTGTACAATTTCAACTTTGCGATCACAGTTAGTTTCACGATCGGAGCGCTGCACGAAAATCTAGTCCATTGTAGACAGATTTATGTAATTTCGTTTGCGTTTAACGTCAATTTCAAAGTATATAATCATAATAATTCATATAATGTTTCAATCGTCAATTAAGAATGTCATAGTGTGTGAGCGTCTCATTAGGAACATGTCTTTATGCTGTTCTTTGGTGTTCTTTGTTTAAGGATTGTTGAATTCTTACCAAACATTTTCCGATCATGAAACTTACTTTTATCGGAAAGCGGAAGTTAAACGAAGTGATATCATAACATCCACTATCAGATCAAAACAAGTTCCACTGTTGTCTAGTTCCACACAATTTAGTAAATGGTCGAAAAGTTGTGTGGTGCAAACCCGTACCGATTTATTAAGAAAGGTGGCAGACCGAAACACTAACGACTTCAACGACCATTTTTTGATGAGTGATAGTTTTATTCGAGGATATCAGTTTATTTTTTGGTAATAATATTATTAAAACTGCAAGAATAGAATGTAGTTATATTTGTTTTTTCGTGAACTTTTGTTTCTATTTGTAAATGTTTATTTGAAGCACGCGCTTTTTCAGTCGATATTACATCCAGTCGTTGCACATGATTAAATTTAATAAATAAATTCATTTATAGTTTGACAATTCTAAAGTAGATTTTGTAGACATTTTGAGACGTTTTGAGAAAAATATTTCAAAAGTAGAGTTTGCGAAAAATGTAACAAAAGTTACTTTAATATTTAACCATTACAATAAATTGATAGTTACTCAATATACCGTGCGATTATTTTACCGTCGAACATAGCATGTGCTATGTTCCTATGTACGACGGTAAAATAAACGAGTCAAACTCATGGCAACGGGGATTTGTATTGCTAAAGACACACCAACGGACGGGGAAAGACTGTAGATGACAATGTATTGTACTGACTTTTATTTTACGGAAAATAAATCGCAAACAGTCCGCAGACTGTTATTTCGTGTGTACATTATTATTATTTCTATCTTTTCATTGGTTGTGTACATGATTGATTAGAATTTGTAAACAATCAATTCAAATTATGACAAGGAACAAAATTGATAACGGACAGTAACGGCATGATCATACAAATTACTTTGATCGTGCATCGCCCCTGGCCCTACTCTCTCCCGACGGTGCGTCCTTAGCAATACGTTTATTTTACCGTCGAACATAGGATAATAGCACATGCTCTATTCGACGGCAAAATAATCGCACGTTATACTTACCATTAATTATAGCCTAAATGAGTTCGGCTGCTAACAATTCACAATTTTTTTCCCGAGTGATCTAAAATTAAAGATATGTAAGTGTTCCGTGGATTTTTAATGCTTTGTACTAAAGTCGCTTTTCATTAACTCTCGTAAGCGCTTGACTCGCTTAAGAGCTCTCACGCTGACTGTGACATCGGTGCAACGACATCACTCTGTGCTTACGAGGTGAGGAAGCTGAAGCATGTTGCGCAGAAATGATGCTCACTGGTGCGTCAAATCAAATAATGTTGTTAAGCCTTGAACATTTTTGGCCAATTTCACGAAAACGCACTTTTCGCCCTACTTTTTGCTATAAAAAAAGAATTAATGCAAATACGTGCTGAAATAACGAAACCTATCTTCCATTTTGCACTTATGCTTGCTTACGAATGCTAACGAACACACTTCCAAAAGCACTAGTGTGCGTTCACAATGCTAACGGAACGCTCTGAAAATCGCTTATAAACACTTACATGAGGTAGTGGAATGCGTCCTGAGACTACAACAACTCTGTGTTACATCCTCTTTCCTTATTTTATGAAAAATAGCGAACCAGCCTGATCACAAACACATAAACTCTATTTACCATCAATTCTCCGTGACTATACATTCACAACGACTTGCATATATAAAATCGGTAATAATAAATTATAAAATCAAAAGCATTCCGACAGTTTGTATTTTTTCCGAGAATTGTAATAAAATATTTATTACATAATATATTAATATACTTAAATACTTGCAAGTGAATACGTTAAAATGCAATAAATAATACAGTATGTTATAAATATGGAAATTCCATAAAAATGGAAATAAAAAAGGAGCCGACAGTTGATAATATATCATGTATGTGAAGGACATTTCAGCGGCTTATGAAAAACAAACAAATAAACTTATCCAACGTGTGAAACATTTATGAACTACACAATTTTTTCAATTTAATTTTTAGATATTTGCATTAAGCATTTCAGTGTATGAGAATATAATAACATAAAATGGATTTGGTTAATTGAAACCTAGAATTTTTAGTGTTAGTACACCACTAGTGAAGATAGATAAAGAAAGTTATGTTTGCTTTGTTTTTAAAACACCCTATACTCTTTCAATATTTTCTCATAGAGTTCTTTGAGGGATGTTTAACTGGTGTCCGTTAAATAACCCTCAAAGACAATAAGATACTTGTTATCGATCTCTGGTATAACCGGAAGAGTCCAATCAACTTCAAATATTTCATATGGAAATATCCTGTAGAGACTGTGTCCCAACATATCTTCTACTACTACGACTATTACTATACAATGCATTTCTAACTTTCTCTTTGCAGTTCAGAAAAGTTTTCTTGCATGGCCAATATCAAACCTTTCATTTGTGTGGCTAAGGCGTCGTTGTCCCTGACTTCTGCAAGCGACGGTCGCGGTGTCGTGACGCAAGTATTGAATCGGCTAATTCGTCAAGATTTGATTTTTGTTGACCTGCTAAAATTGCCTGCACGTTCTGTGGCAAACGACTAATCCAGAGGGTTTTTAGCATCGTGTCTGGAGGTACTGCTGTACCTCCAAGTCGGCGAAGGTGGCGGAGAAATTGAGTAGGTTTTGCGGTCTCCGATCTCTTCATGCTCTAAAAGACTCCTTGTCTTTTGTTCCTGAGTAGTGCTTAAGCGTTTGAGCAACTCGTCCTTAAGCTTCTCGTATGGTGAGCCGGTAGGAGGGTCAATAATGATATCTCTCACCTCTATAATTTGTTGTGGGTCCAGCATGCTTACAACGTGGCTGAATTTCACACTGCTGGATCGTATTGCTGATGTTTTGAAGCCGTTCTCTACTATCGCAAACCAAACTTCTGGATCTTGTAAGTTGAATGGCAGCATCCGTACCGTTACGCGTTCTACGGAGTTGTTGCTGTTGTTGAGTTGTTGAGTTGTTGCATTTTCGCCAATTTTAATGCGCACTGTTAAGTTTATTCACAGATCACGTCGGCGGTACCAATTTGTGGGATGCGTTAATCACACAAATACACAATAATAAAGTTCATGAATAAACACAGTTTTATATTTATTAAACAATAATTATACGAACAGGATTGACACGATTACAAGATATAAGTTTTACTATGAGTGAATGAATAGATTTGACATGAATGAATACTGAACTGACTTGGATGAATTGAAAAAGAAGAGAAGTAAAATGAGACTGTCTTCTGGGGTTAGTTTGCACTGGCTTTTATGGTGCATGCATCAAAGAAAAGGAAGTTAAAGATTAGGAAATTAACTACTGATGAGGGATGCTGAAATGAGAAGTCAAGGGTAGTTTTTGAAGGAACAATTGAATTCATACATGGAAATATCTTGGAAAAGGTCGTTAAGATATTCTCAGTATTAGGGCTTGTTTGTTAGTTAGGACTGAAGACTTAACCGGGCGGTATGCGTAGAAAATAACTTACACACGCGTGTACTGGTTTAATAGTTTATTGCTTACATTGTAAAAGAATATTTGATAGAAAATGAAAATAGCAAAGTGAACTGTACGAGCTGAAGGCTGAAGAAGAAGTCCAGGTCGCAAGCTGACTCGAATAGCAAAAGCTTGAAACGTAGATAGAAGAAAAACATGTGGTAAACAGATTGTTAGAAAATATTGTCAGCAAGAAATAAAGAGAAAGTTGAAATGCATTGTAAAGTAATAATAGTAGTAGTAGAAGATATGTTGGGACACAGTCCCTACAATCCCATTCTTATAGGTAAACTCTAAAAATTTGAAATCTCTATCTAAATGAGAAAACTTATGGGTGAAGCACCCTGTATATATTAAGAAAACCATGATTAACATGTGCAAAGTAACAAACCTCAACGCAACGAGGAACCTCCAAACAACAAAATATACTTGTTACTAGGTATAGTAGCTCTAAGAGTACATTCAAGATTGACAACAATACCAGATGCGATCAAATAAATATGCTCCGGTAGCACCACACAAGTTTCCGAGTGAAGCTAAATTTGATCGGTCGGAAAGTTGCGCGGTGCAACCCGTACCGATTTATTAAAGAGTAAGTTGTTAGTTTTCATATTTTTACAGTTTTGTTTTGTTAATTTGTTCATATTTTTGCAATTAACTTCAAAAGTAAAATAACAAATTTTCTGTTTCATTACATTTTTCTCTGGAAAATTGCGTTTATAAACAAGTTTTCATGTTTAGTTACCGACATATTTAATTATTAAATTATTTTTCTCGATTTCAAATGTTTGAGGTTTTTGTAGAAAGAGGTTCTTCTCAATAAAAATAGTATATTATTCAATGAGCCCATAATGCAGGCTATTATACGCGAGGGCAAGTTTACGCACGAGGCGGAGCGAAGCGAACGCCGAGTGTAGTAAAGCCCGAGCGTATTAATAA
>JARJEB010006708.1:0-11220 GCA_030264535.1 Liometoxenus newtonarum
AACCCGAAGAATTCCGACCATAGCTCGATGTGAATCGCCCGCCATATTGTTTCACTTGTCAGTTAGTGCTCGTTCGTTGCTTCATCGAGAAATCCCAATTTGTATTTTGTGTTAAAAATAGTGCAAGGTGTAGGAAAAAGTATAGTATTATACTCGCGATTATGGCCATTGCTCACTCATACTATTATTCTGTCTAACTAAGTTTAAATTTGGTGTCTCATCGCCTCGTGCTTGGGCACTGAAATAATGTATCAAATTAATAACACTGGTGTAAATATAGGTAAGTACCTACCAAATATCAAGGGTGAGCTGGTGAGCTAACAGTTCAGTGCTTCATCAGTAATAGTAATACACTTCACGGTTGTTTGTATCTTGTCAGTATAAACGTCAATCTAGTCTAGTCGATAAACCGAAGGCTTATTAAAGCGAACAAGCAAACGGGACAGTCGACGTCGACAGGGACAGGCGAACGGATTCCAATTAACCTGGGATTATCCCATGATTATCCCTTCAGATTGTGCACGTGTATGAGATATGGGTGGTCGACGCCCGTAATACCACGTGGTACACTTATATTCATCAGACTTAAGAAATATATAGGTATAAAAATGATGCCATTATTCCATTTGACAGCAATTTAACGCGTGCACAATAATTTTTGCCTCAATGAATACTCGTGTTAAGTCTCTTTTGATTTGCTACATCTATATACGAGAATATTGCAGAAATTAGTAAAAATGTTAGACTGCTGTATAAATATTAGAAATTCATATCTATACTAATAGGTAGTTTAGAGTTTAGGTTATGCTTACGAAAAGATATACCTACTTATTTCAAATTATTTTGTAATTTTTAACCCTGTGAACTAAACTCAATTTTCTATTAAATTTGTTGTTATAATTTTATGACTAATTTGTATATGCGCTTGAACTATAAAATTAATTATTAATAGCCGTTGCATGTGCACATATTATAAGGAAGTAATCGTATTTGTTGTTTTGTACTCGTCTCGTACATTTGTGAATTCACGTCGCTGTGCAAAGACAGCGAAAGCAAAGCGAAAAACCACAAAACGACGCACAACACTAAAAATTCAATTGTTCATAAAATTTGATCCCACAGATATGATCGATGTAGGTAGGTATATAGAATAGACAGACAGTGAAAACGTCTTCTTCGATAATTTGTTACTTTACGTTTACATTTCGCCTCTTTGGTTGCGTCTTAGCTATATATACACGGGTATACTTACATTAAAAATACTTTGATAGTTCATGCGCGCTTATTGCGCAGACAAGGCGAGCGTAAATAACTGGAACGCGATTCTTGCGGTTTCGTAATATAATTTCAAATTTCCGAAGAGCCAACGTGACTTGAATTCTTTCATATAAGTATTTAGGTATATAATATTATTCTTTTAAGTACTTGTATAAATAATAATTTTCAAAGTTGGTTGAAGTCTTAAAACTAGGGTTTTATGAGATTCTTGATTTTCAAGATTTCTTGTCTTGATTTTGATCAGAATTCAAGACAATATGTATAACAACCAGGTTTAAGTCTTCAAAACAAGATAAGTTTTGATTCAACCGTATTAAGTTTTAAGAATATGAAATAGTACCTATATGTTAAGTAATAAGTGCTTTAAGACGCTATATTATAAAACCGTGTCCAAGTTTGGTTTGGTTTGGACGAGTTTTATAATGTGACTTAAAGCATGAATTTCTTATACTATTTTATCTATTTTGCGCTAATTTTAACTGTAAATAAAATAAAATTGGACAAAGCAAATAAAAAATACATTTCTAAAGTATATGGTAGGCAACCCAAATTGCGTTGCTATCAAAATGGTCGACGTTTGAACGTGACAGTAGCAGTGTTTAAAAATAACGATTAACAAGAAATCAGTGAATTTAATAACATTTATAATGGAGAATGATTTAAGTTGCACTCCGCCCGATATTCGTAAAGCGGCAGCAAACAGTATAAATAAAATACTGCCAGAAAAATCAAGAAAGGCATATTTAAAAGAATATGAAATTTTTCAAACGACGATCGACGATTACAGTTTTCTAGTAGAATTCTATGCGCATGCGTCAATTTTACTTTATGCAACTAGTTGTCTAAAGGGAACATTAAAGAACCGCACAATGGAATGCTTTAATTTCATACTTTAATTAACTACATCGGGTATTCGAATTTGGTATATTATGAACGCAAAATAGATAAAAACCATTTTTTAAATAATAAAAAAAACAATAAGATAAAATTGTTATTCGTTCATTATCAAGACTAGTTGCAAGGCTAAGAAATACAAATTTTATTTCTTGCTCTTTTGAGACAAGTTGCAGATATTTCTACATATTTCTTGTCTTGATTTTTGGAGACAAAAACAAGAATAGTTAATTCAAGCCAAAAATGTTTGTTTTGTGAAACCCTATACTTAAGTTGAAAGCGTTAAAACTTAAAACAAAGAAAATCAGCGAACCATGAACAAACAGCTTTAAACATAAGAAATCAGTTCTAGATCAATGCATATAATATATTCCATGAAAGATGATGTACCTAAAATGACTAAGAACTAAAAGTAAGAAATTCAAATTAAAATAAGTACCTATACTTACGTAAGCAAAAAGCAAGAAATCTGAATCTGAAGTTAATGACATGATGGATCGACTTTTTAAGTTTGTGATTGTTCAAGAATAAAATTGGTAGATCAGATGTAGTTCCAGGTAACAGTTCCAGTTCCACTTTTGAATTCGAACAGGAAAATCGAAAAAGAATTAACGGATATACCAACGAGATGGGAAGAAATGATGATTGATTCGTAACGCTACTTCATCACCATCATTAACTGATACGTCGTTTAGTTCTTTTATTAATCCAAACAAGTCATTGTTGAATAAAATACTGAAAAAAAGTTAAAAAAAAGGATTACTCATTGTTCGTTATCATTGGACATTGAGGGTTGATCCAGTTCTCTTGATATATAGAAAACAACAAAATTTCATTTTCATGCTAAAATCGATCACCCTCAGTAAGATTCATGCTGGAGATACAGCGCGAGTAAGCACGTGCATTGATTGTTCAAATCTAAAATTCGCAGTTAACAAAAAAAAATATTGTTACAGTTTACCCCATCCGCACCCTTGTCCCTTATCCTTTCGTATTCGTAAATATATGTATGTACCTAAAAGTAAACCTAAAGAAAGATGGAGAGAGAGAGAGAGGGACAGGGAGAGGATATGTGAGGAAACATAAAATACTGGTGTGATTGATGATCATTAAACGTATAATAAATGGGGGTGTGAGCCGGTGTGTTGTTGCGAGGGAGGAGATACCGTGAAATTGCACATTATTAAAGCATTTTACAATAGTGAACATGATAAAGAACTAACTTAAATACAATGTGTAACATTGTACTTACATCAGGAAGAGAATAAGGAATTTAAATGAAAATTGAAAGCGTGACATTGCAATTAATTTAGAAATACTTTGAAATAGAGCGAAAGGATTTTGCACTGTTACCGCTATCTACAAAACTGTTGTTTTCATTATAGAACAGTGTTTTAAGTCCATCTCCTTCTTTCTCTGTCCGTCTCCTTCTTTCTCGTTATATGTTCAATTCAATAATAAACAATTGTTGTTTGGGTTGCATACGTTTTGAAATTCTTCAACGTGCTTGTCGATGTGACAACCTCCCCGTTTGACGTTTAACTCTGCGTTCTAGCAACATTAGTGATATTGTAATTTAAATTGATAGACATTGTCTCGCAAAACACTCATTCATAAGAGCCTTCTCAAAGCAACTTGTCACGAAAATAACTATTTCGTCGTTACTGTCGTTGTTTTTCAACAAGGCGAGTAGGGGCGCGATTTTTTGGTTACGTCCAAGAAGTGGAAGGAAGATTTAACCATAAAAAGGAAAAAACAACAGCAAATCCGTCCATCAAAATTATTCAACCTCACTATATCCACCATATTAGTGAAATATAGCGCCATCTACATTTAGTTTAGTTTTTGATGAACCCGAGAAGATTGACATATTTAAAGTGGAGATGATTAATGTCCGGACATTTATTGTTTATTCTATCAAGTGTCCCAATAAATATCTGAACATTTTAGGACACTTAAACCAACGGACAATACTCTTACTTTTTTATATAAAACTTCTTAACTATAGAACGTAAAACTTTGGTATGTTTGAATCTTGAAACAACTCACATCTCATTCACAGATTCCCGATAAGCGTAAAAGTGCTTTTGCACATTAAAGTATTCAACCCTAAACGGAAGGGTTGTATACGGCACACGTCACGACACATGAACATTTAATGTGTTTGCTCTTTGCATTCAGTTGTATGAGTTGTCCTTCACGAACTGACAAGCAATAAAGATCGGATTAATTTAAATCAGAATAAACTAAGAAGAGAATTTTTAGGGTTTTGTCTTTAAATCAATACAAAACTTCCTAATGCCTGAAAGACAATATTATAAAAATAACAGATCACAATAAAAAAAATACTTTTGTTATAAATATTATTACAATAATAGTTTTACAATAATTTCATTAATTTCTGCATTATTTATCAGTTTTTCTGACCTCGAACGTGAAGATGTTTTCATTTTCGATTCATCTTTTCTCTTTGAGGGTTCGTCTTTCTGTTTTGTTTCATTTTGTTTGTTTACAATTTAAATTTCACTGCACATATCCAAAACACAACCTTCAATAATAATATTAATTATAAAAAAAAAACATATAACAATTGAATGTATTGAGTGTTGTCGAAATGTTTTTGTGTTTTATTGCATTTGCAGAATTGCATTTTAATGAAACAAGTCGACATCGAATAAACAATTATTCAAATCATAAATGTATAAATTACTTTAATACACGTTATTAATTAATAGACATATTAATTAATTAATTATAATAAAAACTAGATCAATGATCAATCAAAAAAAACAAAAATAAAAAATCACAAAATGGCACTAAAATATGTTTGTTATGATAATATAGGTTTGTTCCAACAAAGCAGCAAACTAGATCCGAACTGTCCGACACATGAGCAGTTTTAATAAAAAGTTGCTTTTTTAAAACTGCTCATGCGTCGTACAGTTTGGAACTAGTTTGGTGCATTGTTGGAACAAGCCTTATGTATATCGCATTTGAAATTGTTTGAGTATACAGGGAGTTCAAATACATTACGAAACGATCACAAATTAATTAGTTCTATGAAGATTGTTTAAGTGTAAAACTCCCAGTATACATATAATCTTTGCATTTTGACATCTCGTGTATAATTTAAGATTTAATTTAAAAACACTATTTATAAAAGAACATATTAAAGAAAGGGGCAAGAAGGTTATGAAATTAATAACTTTCTATGTACAAATTTGTTGCTAAATGACCAAAACAAATGACAAATGAGGTGGGCAATTGGTATTGGCATGGACATTTTTGTTCATAAAATAATGAAACTTGACAATTATTTTTTGAAAATTAATGGTAATCGATAACTTTTAGTTTCAGGTTTTCTAATCGTTACATTTTACAATTAATAATTAAGATTATAAATGCAACTGCATTGATTATGTATGGATATTCATATATCAAAACTAATTATTTAATTTCGTATTTTTCTGCTTTTCTTGTAATCCTTTCGTATCTTTGTGATATTGTGATTATCATTATTTGTAATTATTTATTGAAATTAGTTTTTAAAATTTACATTAGGCGCTTCAATTTTCAACTAGGTTCTTGAATGGTATTCTTCTTAAAGTTTTATTATCTACTTCTAGACTTTTTCCATCTACTTGCTACAATATGCAAAATATATAATGATTTTGTGGCATTGTTAACGATTAAATGTGTTTCGGCTAAGTTTCTAAAGTCATATGAAAAATATGTATGTGAAAGATTAGTTAAGGTACATTTACAATTGCGGGTAGTTTTCATAAAACTTTCCACGCTACAGTTTTTAATGTCTCAGAATTTATGTTTGGTACATATTTTTTTGGATGCTTACTTGTTTATTATAAATACAGTGATAAGTAACCTCACTTATTTATTTAGTATGTAAAAACCCGGTTTTTTTTCACTCTCGCAATTTTAAAAATTCTCCGCAAGCTCTCCGCAATTGTAAATGGACCTTTATGATTTTCTTCTTTTTCGAAAATTTAAGTTATTTTATCTCTTATTTAATGTTAAGTCATTAGAATCAATTAGAATAGTGGACGGAATTTTAGTTCCTATCAAAACTTTTTTAAATTCAGTTACTAATGTTGCAAAATTTCAATTTTAAATGCCTAATTTTGGCCCAAAACCTCAATTTAAAATGATATTATAAAATCCAGATGCTATCAAAATTTTCCAGTCAACGAAGAAGCAAAAGCACAAAACAAGAAAAGTTTGCAGTCATTCATTGCTGAAAACTATGATAACATTTCAATACTGAACTAATTTCTAACATTTTTATTGTTCAGTTATTTTTTTTACGCAAATCAACGATTTTAATGTAGAAATCATGGATGAATGTACATTATCTTAAATCGTAGTTTATTTACAAATTTTTCTTTCTTTTCATTTTGCTTTTATATATTGTAGTTTGTAGTAAAGTCGACTTGTTAAGACATTTTGATTCTTACTCAATTCATTGCAACTTTATGACGTTAAAATTAAAAGTTAGCACTTTTAATTAACCAATAAGAGTAAAAAAACTAACAATGAACGAATAGACAAATAAAATATTACAAATAATAATAGATCATTATCAGATCGTTGTAAAACACAATTTGATAAGAAGATTTACTTCTTCTTCCCTAGAATTTTGTATTTTTTTTATAATTTACTATATTTCTTTGTAATTTTGTAATAATAGTAACTGTTAAGATAAAAACATATATAATAATGAAATAGTTCTAAAATAATAAAGATGAATACATGTAAGACAAAATTGTCTCATCTTCACCTTATTACCTTCATCAGCGCTTCGTTTCGTTTAAGTATGAATCAGTACATTCTTGACTACATTTGTTAATAGTTTCTCGTGTTTACTTATTGTTATTCTTATTTATGTTTCTAATAATAATTAAATATTCATGTAGTTAATACATTAGTTAGTTTTCTATTAACCGTCATTAATCATTAATTATTAAAATCACAAGTTAATGTTTCTTTGTTCCTTCATTTCTCACATCTTTTCTCAGTATATGCGCTTGTTGTACCTTGTTTTCCTTTTCTATTACAATAAATCCGGTAATTCATTACCAGTTACCCTTGTTTCTCCAACCAACAATTAAAAAGTTTAATGAATTAATTTTCACCAATTAAACATTAGTTTTTCAGTTGATTTTAATTTTATCTACGTATTTTCGATTTAATTCTCTAAATTTGTTAAACTATTAATAGGAATTTGTTAAAAATCGCATGGACATCGTAAATTATTTAAATAGATGGAATATTTAAGAGTTTTTAGTGATTTCGTCACGTGGAATTTGTTGATTTGCGTTAATCACTTGTTTCTCCATTAATTTTGCATTAAGTTAATCTCTATAATTACGAATAGTAATAATAAAATACCTTAAAAAGTTGGTTTTTGTTTTAGTTTTGAGAATTAGAGATCTTAGTAATCTTAAATCATTAATAAGTTAGTAACTTTTCTTTTTCCTCTTGATTTTCAGTTTGATTGAAAAATCTTTTGTTTTGTTTGTGTTTATTTTGTTTTTTCATTTTAACTTTTTCATCTTCATCAATTATTTATTGATTTTGTCATACCGCGTACTTGTTTTGTTTTTAATTGTGTTAAGTTTTACCGCCGATATTCTTAGATTCTGTAGATTTTGACGCATGAAGCAGTTAGAAACGCAGAAATTGAAGAAATGCTTTCATCAGTCGAGAGTGTTCTGCATCAGCGTATGAACTTCCTTGAAGGCGTTGCCCACCTTATCCGGATACGATTGTTTCTTATAAATGACTAGTCGAATGCCTTCCAAGTATTCGTAGCACTTCGATGTTTTGCGATAGCGTTCTTCGCGTGGTATATCAACACCGTAACTGCCAACTGGACATTGGGTGTTCGTTTTGATCACCGGGCCAAAATGTCGAAGGATCAAACGTAAAGAATCACATGCCGTCGTCATATACCTGAAATCGAATTAAGAGTGATAGGCAACTCAACTGACACAAAAAAATTATTCCCACTCTTAAAGCGACATCTTTTGGGTGGGTCAGGAATTAAGAGTGATAGGCAACTCGATTGACACAAAAAAATTAATCCCACTCTTAAGAAATATTAAAATTTTTACAAATTACTTACGATTCGTATTTGCTTTGTATTAATTCTTCGATCTTTGGCAAAAGGAGAACACATAGATCCAAATTCCATAAGGAACTACAAAATAGGACATAATTAAAGCAATTTGTTAAAGTTTCTTAACTCGTAACTTACTGTTTGGAATTAATAACACCTAAAAGATCAACAATAACCGCTGGATTGTTAACGTTGATGGCAATTTCTACGGCGGTCTTTACGTCTCGATCGTGGAATTGTTTAATGACAAGTTGCAAATGCCAGCTGCGTGTTTTCAATAGCGTTAACATTGAATTATGTCCGCCCATCACTACGTTCAGTACTTCTGCATCTGACATATTTGACGGCAGCTGGTTCGTAAACGAATCAATATTTTTCTGAAACAATAAAAAATAAATTTCAATCAAAAATATTATAGTGCGTTCGCCGAACACACTCAGTACACGCGCGAGAATTCAAAAAGATGAAACGATACCGTTCATAATCAGAACTTCAAACTTGACAATGACATTGACCTGTTTAATAAATACGAGCTGCGTGCAACAGGCTTACCAATAGCAACAGTCAATACAAACTTAGCGGGGATTTGTGGGAGGAGCACATACTGAATGCGTTCGGCGAAGGCAGTATTGAATTGTTTCCTGAATACGCTGTAGAAATAAAAAAAACACCTACTGGTAAAAAGTCATCCAATTGCAATCCAACTGGTCGGTCTATCGAAACGGGAATAAAATCCTTGCTTCGAATATTATCATCCGGACTAATTTTATTCGATTTGACGTAGATATCGACAGGTTCCGAATTCAAAATGTTCATTGGTTTATCATGCTGTCTGGAAGTCATTGGAATTTTGGATAGGCTCGAATGCAAGTTTCCCGTCTGCGTCGTACTTTTCGAGAAGGAATTCTTTCGCAGGTTATTTCGAGGTGCGATCGCATTCAAATTCTTATTGAGATTTATCTCCGACACGCTGTGTTTAATGTTGTTGCTAATGTTGTGTTTCAGTTTGTTGTCGACATTGCTCTCTTTGCAACTACTCTGACGATGCAAATTAAATTTAGGCGGTTGCAATGATTTTTGTTTGTTGGTGGCGTTCTCGCGATTGTCGTGCTTCGAATTCCGATTCGAATAGGCTTGATCTAAATTTGATTTTGATCGTGCGTACGCTGTGTTTGGCGGTGACCTTGGAGGTGATCTTGGCGGTGACCCCCGACTGTAGTTTACATTGTGGTCTAATGATGAGGCTTCTAAGTTTTCTAAGATTTGGGGTGCTGTCACATCAACTGAAATAAAACACAATTTGTACTTCGAAAAATTATAATAAATCAAATGAAAAATGTAAATTTAAAAGATTTGGAAAGTTTTCAAACGTCCTCCAACGAAAAAGTTGGCAACACTGCGCATAGGCAAGTGACAACTTACCCACACCATTTAGTTGATGTTCTTCCTCCGTGTCAACGAACGAATCGGGTTCAAGAGGTGGTGGCGGCGTTCGGTTTACTAAAAAAGAAAAACAATTCAAATCGAATTGTCTTATTCATCATATGCTGTCAGCTGTCAAAAATCCTCCAATGAATGATGGCAACGTAGTAACGAAGAGTCGTCACTATTGTTTGTATCTATTTATTCGTTGTAGGACGTTTGACAACACAACGTAAATAATTTGCAATAAACAGGTGTAACTTTAGCAATAATTCAACTATTGTTTACAGTTATTTTATAGTTACTGCGTGTTAATAAACATATTTTCTTTATGATCGACACGTGTTTGCATATTCACTCGTGAATTGTTACATAATCACCGACAGAATGTGTTCGAAAGCATTAATTAATTCACATTCGTGCGTTGGGTGTAAATTATGTCCGCGACATTCTGTTATTCTGTTCATACGGATCGACTGCTTACTTGAAAGTATTAAATACTTACATGTAATTGTTCAAATAATACAATGATACACTGATTTTCGATTTCAATAGTTGATTTTCATATTTATAACACTCAAAACTACTCGGAGAACTACTCCGAGTAGTTCAGCGTAGGTAAACAGAAAGCAACTAGTTGATAAACAGCAAGAATTGCATTAGTTTCAAGTGTTCGGAGTTTGTTATAAATTGTTATAAATCGATTTTTTGCTTTAACCGAACGAAAGTAAATTATTGCAAAAGTGCAAATACAATGATTATTATCTGAGCAGGTTTTTTTTTGTGATGGTATGGATGAATGAACAAAGCAAACTGATCCACCTACATGCGTCAAGGTCAATCGCTTTCTATTTCTCATAAATATCAATAGTAATAAATAAAATATAAAGTTTCCATAAATGTTAAAGTTATTTTTTAAACGTTATTATTTTACTATTTCAAAATAACTATAAAATAAAATAAACTAGACTAGACTAAAGCAACAATTTTAAGTTTTTAGAAGACACATAAATCAATACATTTTTGAAATTGTTCTCCTTCAGGCTCCTTGTTTTAGTAAGAGAGTAAAACCGTTGTAAAACTCTAAAAGTAAACGAAAAGAAGAATAATAAAACTGGGAAATTAGAATTATAAGGACCTTGCAACGAACGAAAGCGAAACGAATAAAAAAATTAATAAATTACACATGAAATATAGAATAAGAACCGTAAAATTCATTTTTAAAATTTGCGTTCATAATAACGCTATTCTAGTACTGAAAGCGGTTTCTTAATGCATCTATCCTTCTATATCAATCATATACAATGCTTTTTATTTCATTAAGAAACAGTTCGTAATGGAAAATTGGAGGCAGAATAGGATAGACAAAGCTAGCAATATACTTTTTAAAATACACCATTAGGGAATTTCTTTTGTCTAAGTTGGTGACACTGCGTCGATCGACGTGTCGACGCCAGTGCTTGGAGGCAGAATAGGATAGACATTGCTAG